>SSNP01000013.1:4471501-4518918 GCA_006937955.1 Pachypanchax playfairii | reverse complement strand
TAGGTTTATAGGTATGGTGTGAATAGAGTTTTAGTTAGTCTTAGGGTTAGTTATAGATCAGTAATGGTTAAGGTTAGGAAAAAGGTTTGGGTTAGGTATAAATCTAGTTACTAAAATCAATGGAAGTCAATGGACGGTCCCCATAAGGATACCAAAACACACTTGTGGGTGGGTGTGTGTGTTGGGGGGCCTTTTCTGTATGGTTTGTGTCTAAACTTTGAGATTTTCATTCAGTTTTCTAAAATCTACTATTTGAGGAGATTTGTTTCTTCTTTTTATATGTGGTTTTTGAACCTGTCGTTTTTACAGATGGAATAAATGAATGACATGAAACAATAAATTAAAAGATTAGAACATGGGAACCAGGTTTCTTACTTTTTTTGCTATATTATTCTTCTTCTCCATTAATAAACCTCAGTGAAGAATAACAAATTCTTCAAGAAGCTGGAGTTTCCAGGATAATTTTGTGGCGTCCTGTGGCAGGTAGCAGTTTGTTAGATGTGACATAAAGGTTTAATACCAACCACTTTATCATTTTTATTTGTTTCATATTTACAGTATTCATACATTTAACAATATAGTGCACAAAAAACTGACTGATTGGTCTTTAATTTTCAGATTTATTCATGAATTGAACAAAGTCAGACTAAGCTAAAGCATCTTTAATACAATAAAACAAACACCTGATTAATACGTTTTCTGTTGCTGGACAATATAATTGATCATAATTTATTTTAAAATATGCTTATTTCTATTTCATGTAGCTGTAATTTAACATATGAACTTCTTCGAAAATAATTTCGAACTTGTATCTGCCGTATTGATATTTCCTTCAGAAACTACTCTAGAAAAACTTTTTACCAACATTTGATTTGTTGTAGTATGAAGAATTGCCAAATCTCCGTGGAGTAATGAACGCATCATATGAGGGGGGCGTGGCTTGCTAAATTAGCCGATTATCAAGCGTCAACAGTCGAAGCAGAAACGGAGCTTGAAGCTTGTTGTATAATCAAGGTAAGACGTTATGAGTAAATGTTAAAGCTGTGAAAATCTATATATATCTCTATATATATTTAAGTTTTTTTATCGGCTACATTCGGCTGTCGCTTGAATCCAACATGTCAAACCTAACTAGCTTCCTGGCTAATGCTAGCCATGCTAACGTAAACTGCTTGTGTTCTTGTCTCTGTTAAAATAGTCAAGATTAATAACAGATTTGTACTTCTCCCTCCCCGAAAGCCTTCAGTAATAACTGTAGTTCCTGGTGGGTTGGACCGCTTCTCAGTCCGAAACATCGGAAGAGGCCTTCTTGCTTTTCATACCAATTTAGCACAAGTTGATCATTTTTAGAAGGAAAAACAATTTCCCGGTTGTCCCCCCACCCACCCCCATGTTGTCCGTCCAGCTCAGAGGGTGGATTTAATACGAAATTTGAGAACAACAAAAGACCTAACAGCTTAAGTTTAATGATCTGACGCGACATTTTTAATCCTGTTGTTGTGCACGTGTCCTATTTTTCCAAATAATCTATTTACGTTTTGTCTTGTGAAAGTTGGAATGTTTGTTAGTTCAGATGAATGTAGAACATCAAATAATCTGTTGACTTTGGGCAACAAATGTTGACTTAAAAAGAAGTCAGTCAGTGACTAATACTGTCATATAATAAATAAATACATTATAAGTGTGTTGAATAAATGGGTTGTTTTTCCTGCAGGTGAATCACTGTCATGACCACGCTGGATGACAAGATACTGGGGGAAAAGCTGCAGTATTACTACAGCAGCAGTGAGGACGAAGGCAGTGACAATGATGATGAAGACGGGGAGAGGAAGACCATCCGTGATGCTGGTGTCGGTGAGCCGGAGATAGATTACGCTGCAGATGGAAGTTCTGTCAACACAGGTAACCAGGCATATTCTTTCTGTGGCGTCACCATGTTCACTTCTCGTGCTTTCAGTTTGATAATATTCCTAACGTATATTTGACCAAATTTAACATTACTTGACTCATTTATAGAATTGTGCCTCATTTAATTATAAATTTATCTGTGATCATAAGGATGTACATTGATAGTGATGGTGACTGTCGCATCACAGGACCGAAGGGAGTGATCAATGACTGGAGGAAGTACAAGCAGCTGGAGGTGGAACAGAAACAAGAGCAGAAAAACGAGATGGAGAGACTGATAAAGAAGCTGTCGATGACCTGCCGTTCAGATCTGGATCAGCAGAAGGACAAAGAGAAGCAGAAGGAGCTACAGGACAAGATCCAAGGCAAAGTAAGCAGGACCGATCTCTTTTTGTGAACGTTTATGAAGTAAATATCATAATGATGTTCTTCTTGTTCTTCAGATGACCATGCAGGAGTACAATATGCTGCAGGAAGAAGAAGACGATGAAGACTTTCTCCAGCATTACCGCATGCAGCGCATTGAGGAGATGCGGCACCAGCTCTGCCGCGGGAAGCGCTTCCAGCAGGTCTACGAGCTTGGCAGTGGAGAGGAGTTCCTCGAAGCTTTAGACAAAGAGGACAAAAGCACGTTGATTGTGATCCACATCTACGAGTCGGACGTGCCGGGCTGCGAGGCCATGAGTGGCAGCTTGATGTGTCTGGCGCAGGAGTACCCTCTGGTGAAGTTCTGCAGTGTGCGCAGCTCAGCCATCAGCACCAGCGCGCTGTTCAGAGAAAGCGCTTTGCCCGCTCTGCTCGTTTACAAAGGAGGGGACCTGATTGGTAACTTCGTGCGGCTAACAGACCAACTCGGGGAAGACTTCTTTGCAGTAGACGTCGAGGCTCTGCTGCAAGAGTACGGCCTGCTGCACGAGAAGGCCACCATCATCCCGAAGACGGTTCGTAATGGAGCCATCATTCAGAGCACTGTGAGTGACGAGGACTCTGACCTTGATATAGACTAAACACACACTGTATAAACTATACATCAAATTTATTTGATGTACTAACAGACGGGCAGAGCTTGGACTCACACATTCACGCAGCAACACTTTTATCTCTAAAGCAGAACCAAAAGTAAATGTACAGATACCACCAACACCATTGGGTTGCTTCATTTCATTCCTTTGCAAAAGTAACATTTAAAAAGAGTAAATATTAGCTGTTTTATCATCAAGTTCTATACAACAAGAATAATGTAGGTGTTTTGTTTGTCGGCTATTTATTTATGTTGTGAAGAAAAAAAAAAGAAAACATTCCTTTGCTTCATCTACATTTCTGCTGCATTATCCATGTTTCACTCAACCAACAACCTTCAGTTCATTTTGTAACTTTCATGTGCTCCAGTTCCGACAGAAAAATAGCAAAATAAAACTACAACTTGTTTCAATTTCTTGCTTTTTTTTATATCTTACTGTTTATTATGCATGAAATTAATTATGTCTGTGGAGATTTACAATTTCTAGAGCCAGAATATCTTGTTTATCATTTCTAAATGTAATGTTGATTATTAGGAAAAAACTTTGTGAATATTTCTTTTCTGTGTCGTTTAACTCTGAAATTCAAACAAGCTTAGGCCTGAAGGTTCCCTTTGTTTACCTGTTAACATAAAGATGAATGAAAAAAATCCAAAAATTACAGAAAAGAATTTGTTTTGGATGAGTTTGTAATAATAAGTCTAATATTACCACAAATATCAATAAATACATCTTGAATATTTGTTTTTCCATAGTTGAATAACAGCATTTTAGAAGTTTAGGGGTAATATGCACATATTTAACTTTCTTCTCAAGCATTTGCAGTAATAAATGGCCAAAAATTAGATAAATGGTAGTAACTACCCAAAGGACAAGCTCCTTTATCTCTCAGAACAGGATGGACCCGAGAGCGAGGATCCCTGAGACAACAAAACTCACCGCCTGATTAAACTGATTCCAATTTCATACACTGGCTGTAATAACCTGAATCTGCTTTGTGGGACAAAGAGAACATGGAAGGCAGCAGCTGCAGGTCTGAGAACAGGCTAATGTAGCCTATGAGTAGCAGAGCAGCAGCACAGTGAAGCACGGTAACACCAGCAGCTGGAGGGTCGTCGTGTCATGGAGGGGGGCCGCTGAGTCGATCACATCGTCGCCACAGAAGGCGTGCTCCAACAACAAATGGGTTTCTGCACTGATGCCTGTCAAGAAAAAACAAATCTCATCTCAATGGATCAAGTTTATTTATGGGTTAAAATCATTTTTATAACATCTTCATGTTAGATGAATCAGTCAGTCCAGAGAATGTAGCTGCAGATAGATACACACCAAGTTGGGACCATTCGTCCCACAGATGCTGAACATTCTCATCATGGTGATCGTGGTGATGATCTGGGTCTGTATACAGAAACAGACTGTCAGACACATTTTCAGGATGCGGGGTCGTATTGAGGATGTGAGTAATGAGATATCATACCGTTTCCGTACTGCCAGAGCATCCGTTTGAGCTCCCTGAGGGCCTGCGTGAGGTTTTCCAGCTGATCATGGAGGTGAATGTTCTCCTCTATCAGGGCGTGGATTGTATCCTGTAGCTCAAAGCTCTGACTTTCCAACATGAGCAGAGAAAGAAGGACCAAGAGGAGCGCCGGCCTCAGTCCTCTCATAACGACCTCAGCTCCGTCACATCCTCACCGACGCTGCACTATTGTGTTCATCTAAATCCAATGATGATTGGGATGTTTTATCAGCTTAGGCTCAACCTGGGTGGTGATGGGGGGGGTGATGATAGTTTGATCTGTAACTCTAAAGCTGCGAATGGAAGGCTGCCAGCGGGCTGCTTTAAAATCTATTCAATGATTCCACATCAGTGACCACAGCAGCTGAAAGCACGTTTACTTCAATAAATTCTGATGTCTACACACACTGCGTAACAAAATGAAGGGGTTAATTGTAAACTTTATCAAAATATATCAAAGGTTTGGTGAAACTTTCCTCCTGCATGTTTCTGATTAGTTCCACAGATCAATGCAGATGTCATGTGATTCATTGCAGCTCATTCCTGCTGCTTATCCCACATTAAACTTAAAAATACTAAATACTGTTGAGCAATTTAAACAACCTGAATTACTTGAAGCTAAAGATCAGACGTTTCATTCTCTAAAACTCGTCCTGATGAGAACACAAACTTGGAAATAGGTCAGTACAAGCATTTTTCCATGTACTGACCTACTTGTATCAAAACCTTCCAATTAAAATGAGCATAAAAACAAACGGTGGCAGAAATCTGCACATTAGAAGCCTCAGATGTTAGATAGATGGGATGTCAGTAAAGAGTCAAAACACTAATGTTTTTCCCAAACAAGAATTCTTTATTTAGTTTTCATTGGTTAACAGTTTATGCTGTCTTCACAGCCCTGGTGCGCTTCTTTTTGACGACAACGGGCTTCTGGCTCTTCAGAATAGCACTGGCACGACGCAGGGCAGCCTGGGAAAAAAAATGAAATGTAATTCTTTGAACATTTAAAGAGCACCATGTATGATCCAAACCAAAAAATAATACAGATTAAGCTCACCATGCGCAGGTCCTTCCTGTAATTGTTCTTGCGGATGATGTGCCTCAGGCTGTTGAGGGTGGCGCGGGAGTTCTTGTTGATGGTGACTTTTACGTAAGATGTGGCGGGTTTGTGCTGACCTGTGTGACAAAAACACAAGATGGACATTAAAAATCCCCAAAACAAACAGCAAAAAGACGAGCTCTTATTCAAGCTGTTTGCACAATGTTGCTTTTCAGAGTGGGAAAATAAATAACTTGCAAAAAAAGAACTGTAATAGAAAAAAATTCAAGTTCCAAAATCAGCATGAAATTTTGTAAAAATTTTCTTTTTAAGAAATACTGAGTCCTCAGTTGTTTCAGGTTTTACCTGCACGCTTCTTGAGCACCACAACAACACCTTTGCCATCAGCAGCTGGCTGCACACCTACAGTCTTCTTGTGCACCAAGCCGTTGAAGCGGAAAGAGTTTCTGGACTTCAGATTATTTGGCTCCTGAAACGTAAACACATTGTGTTTAAAGCAGTATGTCGCAGATTCCTTTATTGTGATGGGGAAATAATGTTAAAACAATTACACCTGATATGTTGACAGCAAACCACAAAGCAGTTTGAATACGAGGGCAGGAATATAATTAAATTGTTGATGGTTTTGCAAAATATAATTACTGATGGAGAGTCTTCTCATCTGTGTGACATTATTCAGGGTGTCTTGTGTAGCACTTTTTGGAATTATTTTTTTGGTTAAAACACTTGATAAATCCAATATGCGTCTTCATTTCTCATAAAATATTAAAATACATCATCTCAAACTGTTCACCCATTACTACTCAGGTTAATAAATAAAATACAAAAATATAAGCAGGCTAATTATGGTCTGTGGAGTGAAAATGTGACTTACAAGCAGAGAATAGTTTTTTTTCCCCCCACATCATTTCACATCCTCTTAATTAACTCAGGATTGTTCTCTTATTCCTTCAGTAGTTATTGTTTTTAAACAGATGGACATTCTCCTCAGAGACTTCAGTCATTGATCAATTTGTTTTAAGGATAAATATCATCTCTGTTTGGGTATCTAGGTTTTAACTGATGTTGAACAATGAATGTTTAATCTCCAAATAAAAAGAAAATCTGCATTTGAATTTCAGCCACTGTCTATTTTCTAAAGATCAGTCAACCTCTTGTTTTAGAGCCCAACTGCTACTAAATACATGTGAAAAGATTCAATCATTTTGAATAATCAATTAAAAAGTACAGACATTCTGGGTAATTCAGAGCTAAAACAGACAACGTGTAAAATAATACAATGCATTGCAGAATCCAACATGCTCTAACATGCTTATATTATAGTCTACATTCCCCATTTTATTTTTTTTAACTTATTTCATAATTAACTCAAATGAAGTTGAAAATCATCTGAATGCATCTACAGATCGTTCTGTGAAACCTCTGAACTTACGGTGCTGTAAGTCTGTCCGTTCCTCTTGATGAGGAAGCTGGAGCAGTTTCTGATCACCATCCACTGCAAATGGGACGACATGATGAACCTGTACGAGACAAACACATGTCAGTAAAATATCAAATATAATCAGCTGATTTACTTCTTCTAACGTCACAGTCCCAAAAAGAATAAATCATGTTCACAGTAAACTTTTAAAACAAACAGCTTTCTGGTAAAATATGTTTAAAGACTGGGCCGCAATTGTAAAAGTGTTAGGAAATATAACTTCGTGAATTCGTACGACTTCCTATAATACTATAAAATAACACTTAATTGAAATTGAGCCCATTTTGCTAGTTAACGCTAGCTCGTTCACACGATGAGGCCTAAGCTACACGACGTATTTACATGTTTTTCTTTTCATTTTAACACACAATTGACACGTTTATTATTATACTATATGCTTAACAATACATAATGTGATATTATGTGTTTTACTGCTTTAATAATAATAACGAACAGAAAACACATCTAGTTTATTGACCGGGTGTTAGCAGCACAAACGACCACGTTACCTTCTAGCGGAGGAAAAGGACCAGAGAGGGCGGAAGCCGCTTTACGGAACCTTCCCAGAGATTCATGCGCGAAGGTAACTATTAGTTTAATCGTAATTTGTGATATATTTAAATGCATATATAAAAATTACAATACGTATTAAAATATTAATTTGGACGGGGTATGTAATTGTAACAGCACTTTATTGAGCTTTCTTTGATATTTTCTGGAGAACTAGTTCCCACACCAACAGCGTAGGGATTTTATGGCAACCAAAACTATCATATAATATATACACCAAAATCATTTTGGATATCCATCTACATTACTGCTAGACAATTTTAGTTTTCAGATATCTACAATCCCATTTACGTTTCATTTCTATATTTAAAATAAAAACAATTCCCAATGTGTCCACAATATTTGTGGCTTTCAACAAATATTTATTTAGTAAAAGATGAAAGTTTTTACAGCAGTAACATCCCTAATCAGACTAATGATTAGTAAAAATACATAATTAACAAAATAAAAATATTTAATGATTAAATGTAAAATAAATATACAATTATAGAAACGTAAAAAAAATAAGATGGACATTAAATTTAATGCAAACAAAAAAATGAAGACGATAGGGGTTTTATTATATGGTACAACAGTCTTCCACACAATTGACATTCGTCGCAGAAAAAATTGCGTCATTAACAGGCGGCGCTTGTTTACAAATGACATCGCTCTAAAATGAAAACCTCTAACTATAATCTGACTGTAACGTTTCACTTTTTTTAAAGCAGCAGCACATATTGACAGACAAAGTGCACAAGATGACTGTTATTAAGTAAATTTTAAATCAGTTGTCAGAGGTGAAAGTTAAATGGAGATACTAGACCATTTTAATAAAACTGGAAAAACAAATGTGAAAAAACACGAGCATGGAGGAAGAAGAAGATCTGGAGACACTCGGAGAACAACTGTACTCTCTCATTTACCCCAAACACGAAGCGAGTGCAGGAAAACTCACTGGTAAAGACACGAGTCTTGTTTGGTGACATTATAAATCCTCATTTTTATCGTGTTAAATGGATCGTGGGATGTTTTCTTCTTTCAGGCATGTTGCTGGAGCTGCCCTTTCCGGTGTTGAAGCAGCTGCTGCAAGATGAGGCCATGCTGTCAGCCGCTGTGGAGAAAGCCCTCAGAGCTCTGCAGGACAGATCCAGGTACAAGTCTAGGGACAGATCCAGAAACAGGTCTAGATACAGGTCCTGGGAAAGATCCAGGTACATACAGGTCTATTTACAGATCCAAGGAGGGACATGATGGGTGTTTCTAAGGCTGGAACATTTTCAGAGTAGGTGCAATTTAATGAAGATTTTTTTTATAGAGAGGGCTGCACAGTGGTGCAGAGGATTTGAAACCAGGCTGGGACCTTTCAGCATGGAGTTTGCATGTTCTCCTCATGCACATATGAGTTTTTTTCAGGGACTCCAGCTTCCTCTCACAGACCAAAAACATGTATGTAGGTTCTAAATTAACAGCTCTTCAGAAGCAACATCTAGACTTCCAACTCTGTTTCTGAAAAATATGCTGCCCCCTTTTTTCCCCCTTCACTTTCCATTGTGACTCGTGAATTCAGTGATCCATTGAGAGGGTCTTTATGTATTCAGGGTCCGCGCTCACAAACTCTGGTTAACAAGGAGTAGGTTGATTAACCAGATTCTTATCAAGTGTTCTGGAACCGACATACTCAGTCTAAGCAGGTTCTTGGTTGATTAACCATGAGTTCAGGATTTACCAAATGGCAAGTTGACCAAGCTTTCTGGAACGGACCCCAGGTGTGACCCCGCCTCTCACCCAGTGACAGCTGGAGATAAATAAAAGCTCCTCATGACCCTGAACAGGAACAAGCGGGTTCAGAAAATGACTGACTGACTGTTATAAAGAGATCAAGTTTAAAATAATCAGGATTGCTGGAAGAATCAAGCTGTGTTTTTACTTCCCTTTATGTTCATGTTATGAGTTTAAACAAGCAAGTCTTGTAGTATTATTGTTGAAAAAACTGTGTGAAATATACTATCCCTTTTGGGATTCATTTGAGTGTCTGTTTACACTCCTTTCACACTGTTGAAGCTCTCGTTCTTCTTCTTAGTGAGGTCACATTAAAGGATGAGGACGATGTTTCCGTCTCGTCCGACTCTCTGGGGGAGCAGCTGTTTGAGTTAGTGGATGTTTACAACACCGGCCACTCCGAGAAAATCACAGGTGTGTGAAATGCTCTCAGTAAACACACGTGTTTAAAATATTTAAAAACCTCCTGTAAAATATCAGAAAAGCTGTTGGGACTAGAATAATGGATCTTTATCTGAAACTCTCTCAGCTGATATATTCTTAAATGTTTCAGTAATTTGAGCCTCAATCTTTAAAATTATATGTCATCTAGTTTTGATAGTCATTTAACTTTTTCTCTAAAACATATAAAAATATCAGCAGAAACAGACTTTGGTATTACTGTGTTTTTTTATACTAATAAAAATAAATATTTGCATGTTGGTATGTAACATTGAATTAAAAATAGTCAATTTGTTTTAATTCGCAGTGTTATTCTTGGCAAGTAGCTTTTTTTTTTTGCTTTGGTTTAATCTGTAGTTCCCTGGTGAGTAATTAGTTTGTATACTTGAATAATATTTCCTTTTTTTTAAAGGGATGCTTTTGGAGCAGCACAAAGATGCAGTTTTACACCTTCTGTCTGACTCCAACCTGTTGGAGGAGCAGGTGAACCTCGCACTGAAGACACTAAAAGAGTCAGTAACATTCTACTCTCTGTTGAATAAACTCCGATTAGCTTTTTTTGTTTGTTTACATGCTTTACATCTATTTATTTCAAGCCCTAATTTCATTTGATTATACATGACAAGATATATATATATAAATAAGTTAATTTAATTAAATCTTTCCTTCAGACAAACTGTGGAGAAGGCAGATGTCAGTGACTCGTCAGAGGCTGACGACACAGACGGACTGGGAGAGAACATTTTCTCACTGGTGGAGGAGATGGATCCACTTCATGCAAATGACATTACAGGTGAAGTGTGACTTCAAAGGTCTACTTTGTAGAAAATAATGGCTTTTATTTCTGACACAAGGTGACAGTAATGAGCAAAATCACAACGCCGTCACTTCTAGTAACCACCACAGGGTGGCAGAAAAAAGTAATTTTCCTGCTCTGCCGCTCTGAATGAGCCTCGAGCATCCGCTCAGGAACTCGTCCAAAAACTGGCTTATACTCACTCTAGTGGTAGAAAAAAGTACTACGAGTTTGTGGCACCATAAAAAAACTAAAAAAAGATGAATAACTTTTCAAAATAAAAATAAATCACATATGGAATTATGTTTAATGGCATGCTGTTTAGCTCTCTAATTAATGGTATTCTACATTTTATGCTTTTAACCTCCAGTAGGTGACGGCTTTGGAAGTTTCTCTCACCATGTTATTCTTTTAAGCTGTTGCATGTTCCAGTGGAGCACTGAGCACTGGAGATGTGCTCCAATGCCCCCACGTTTCTGAACTGGATCAAACGAGTCTAAAAAATTGATGGATAATTAATTAACAAGCCTTATATTTGTTCATTAATGCAGGTATGCTCCTGGAAATGGATCCAGCTGCCCTCCAACAACTGCTCGGAGACCACACCCTGCTGGAAGCTGCTGTTCAAAAAGCACAAGCAGTTCTGGAAACTGAGAGCTGAGCCTTCTCTTAGGGAATATGAAATCACAAAAAGACAGAAATATTTTTCATACCAGTAACTGAGATAATACAAAACTTTTGGATGTTTTAAACTGACTTAGAAGTGGAACAAGTATGTAGAGAACTGAAGAGGCTCTGAGGTTTCCCTCTGACTGAAAACTGTGTTTCACTTCACTGATTTTATCAGATTAACAGACTGAACATGTTTCAATGTGTGATGAAAAATAAACCATGTACAGTCAAAAATAAGTTCTTGATGAATTCTATAAATATTTACCATAAATGTTTCTTGCGTCCATGTAGCTTTACCACTGCTGTAGATGATTATGTTTTGTGATACAGCTTGTTCCATTTAAATTAATTAAAAAGTGTTTAATTCTTATTTGAAAAAGTACCAGACACTTTTAGAAAAATGCGCTCATTTAAAATCCTTTTATTAAAGGAGAACGCCCGTTTTTTACAATTGGGGCCTTATTTATTCTGTGAGATGTGTTTTACTCGTCATCAGTGGTACTTTTTTGCGATTCGGATTCGTCTTGGAGAAATGATATTTTTTAGGAAGCTAAGCCACTGCACCAATAGAATGGGCGCGCGGAGAGACGACGTCACTCTCCCGTCACTGTAAAAAATATACTTTCTATGAGCGCAGGATTCAAAATAGCACTGGAACGGAATAAACAATAGAGTATCTAAATGGCCAGATTAAAAAAATAACGGATTTGAACTGATTTTAAACCGATTTAGGGTCGGCGAACGCAGGCCCAACTGACTCTCGTTTATTGGCGTTTAGGTGTTTGCCGTGTGAATCAAAAATCTCCGAGACGAATCCGAATCGCAAAAAAGTACCACTGATGACGAGTAAAACACATCTCTCAGAATAAATAAGGCCCCAATTGCAAAAAACGGGCGTTCTCCTTTAAATTTGGATGTCTAACATTTTGATATTCATTTAATATTCATCTGGTTTCAAGAATAAATACTCCACTTTAAAACAAGAAGTTACAGAAACAAATCAGTTTTTTTGCTGTCCTAGAAAAGCGCTACACATTGTTTTTTTAATAATGTCTTGCTTGTTTTCTTTTTGTATACGTGACTATTTTCAAGTATTTTTATTCTGGTTTGGAGGCTGTGCAGATTGAAAGATATTTGTTTAGTTTGTTATTTGTCACTTGTTATGATGAACCATTGCAACGAGAGACATGTTTACAAGAAAGAGCAGCTAAGAGACATTTCTATGGTTCAAATAATACTCAAATATGGACTCCAAATCCCTGAGTCAAAAAGAAGAAGACGTGGATGTAGAGCAGGAGCAAAATGAAGAGATAGAGGAAGTTCAAACCTTCTCTTCCATCAGTCATACTGATGAATTTACTGACGCATTAAGATCAATGAACTTGAAACACTGTTGAAGACCTAGCCAGAGTATTGAGAATGCAGCGTCATGTGTTCCACTGAGATGTGGCTGAAAGAACATCCCGTACTCCAGTGTCTCTCTGCCTGACTTTCAAACAATACAAGCAGAGATCTGAACAGGAGTGGCAAAAGAAAAGGAGGTGGGATAGCAATCTTTTTTAACAAAAGATGGTGTCATCCAGGACATGGACTGTGTAACATTATCTCTAGAATCAAGATAATGAACTCTTAGATGTTGGTTTTCATCCTTATCATCTAATGAGGGAGTTTACCAGTGTTATTTTGGTAGCAGTTTTCATTCCACCATCTGCTAATGTCACTGCATGTGATCTCATTTGCTCAGCTGTTAAACTAAAAACCCTCAAATGCATTTGTGGCAATATCTGGAGATTTAAATCACACTCATCTCTCTTCTACACTTCCAACATGTCAACAGTTTGTCAACTGCTCCAACAAGGAAAATAAAACACTGAACTTATTTTATGTAAATATCAGGAATGCGTACAGGTCCCTTGTACAACCATAATCTTAATCTGCTGTATATAAGCCCATTGTTCAGATGCAACCCGAGATCTAAAGAACTGAGGAGGCGATCGGAGGAAGCTGAAGAAACTCCCCATAGATGTTTTGAGGCTACAGACTGGGATGCACTCTGTGAGTAACAGAGACAATATCAACACTATGACTGAGTGTGTGACTATTTAAACTTCTGTGAACAACCTTATCCCCACCAGAACAGAGAATTACTTCCACAATAACAAACCCTGGATCTCCAGAGACCTGAAATAACTACTTAATAAGCAAACAGTTTTCAGGGAGAGAAACAGGAACATGTTGAAAGTTCAAACTTAAGGTCAAGAGCACGAGAACTCTCCTCTACACGTCCAGAGTATTCTGTCAGATCTCCTCCAGGCAGTATATTTTAATAATAAAGTGAAATATCTTAAAAGTTCAAGTTTCGTTACATTTACTCCAACAAGAAAATCATTGGTGTTATTTTTTTTAAATGGTAAATTACTTATTAATTAAAATATTCTGACTTTTCTCTGTATTTACTAACAAGTGTTAAAACTAGCCAAGTTACAAAGCTAGCTTTAACGCTCAACTAGATACTGATCACGCTTATGCATCACATCATACCTTGAAATTCACTTTGGAGGTTAAAAAAATAAATAAAGAGACTGCAATTTTATATTAAAAACACTATTTATGCAGTAACTGAAACTATTAGAAATCTCAAAGTGCTATGTGAAAAAAACTATTTGGTTCCATCCTTTGTTTTTTAAGGTTCATTGTCATAGAACAGTCATTTCTAAAACATGAAAACCTTTCTGAAACCAAACAGGATCTCACAAAATCCAACAACGTAACATTTGAGAAGACAAACAGCTTAATTAAGCTACATCAGTTAAACAATCGGACATCAAAGTACAACTAACTCACACTTGACAATTTAAAGATTTATTTGTATGCAGAAGCAGCTGATACAAATGATTAGAATGTGATTGTTGTCATTTCTTTAATCATAAATGCATTTAGCCAAATCCTATCTGAAAAAGATAAGTTGCTATACACACACACACACACACGCATACTCTTACGCCTACATTTCATAAATACAATCAATCTGATATACAAATATCTGGATAAATTTATTTCTGCAACATACTAGAAAGCATCGTTAATTCGGCTTTTCTGTCTGACCACCACCTCATCGTTTGATATTTTCATTTCACTGCTGAGAATTGGGAGACTAACGCGGACAAAAAGACCCTGAAAGATCTTTAAAAAGAGACGAGCTGTTAGGAAAAATTACTTAAATAAATACCTGAAATGAAATAAGCAGCATCTTAACACTGCAGACTCTCCTTCTTGCTCCTGGAGGAAGGCAGGAAAGCAAAATGCTGACACAGCAACATTACTGACAATTCATTCTCACACATGGTGCCTAATCCAGATATCGGAACATAAAAAGCTGCACATACAAAATGAAATCTAAAAGGTGCCACTTTCTTTCTATCCTTCATACATCCAATCAAACAGCTCAGGTGGATCAGTTAATTTTAAGGGGAAGCTTGCAGCTTTAGTGAAGCAACACATTTAAAGGAAACTAAATAATGCCGACATGAACAGACTGTATGAATGGATCTACAGTTAAGCTTTTACACATTTATTTTTCAATTCTACTTCCTGTTTGTTTTCAGGAATAAGCCCTTCAAGGAAACACTGTACTTGTTACAAAAATACCAGTGGCACCTACTGGGATTATCAGAAAAAAAAATCAAATTAAAAGTGGTTAAGCTGTTGGATGAAGACCAACATGATGCAATTAGGCTCTTCTTATATGAAGGCAAAATGAAGAGTCGTTAAGACAGAGGAATACGTCCATGTGCTTGATTTTAATCCCAGGTAGAGTCTCAGTTTGTCCAACAAGTCTGTTAATTATCTTTTCCTTGGATGATGTTTTACTTCAATACTGGGTACTGGCGCTGACCGCCCAAGCGGCCAGACCTTAGTCCACCTCCTGATGGCGCATTTGTCTGCAACGAAGAGGAAAAAAAATATTATAAAGTGAAGAAGAAGCAAAAATAACAGCAACATGATTCAGGCTTGAAATTTTTATTCTCACACCTGTGCAAACTGTGCAGGGTTATAAAAAGTGACTCCTCCGGTGGGTGCAGTTTCCTGGGCAGGATGACTCTGTCCGACAAGCAGAAGTATTAGTTATTGTCTGTATGCATATAAAATACATAACCAATTTCTTTGGAAACAATTCTACAAGGAGCCAGACAAAAGTGGAGAAAAAATGTAGGCTGGATCCACAGTGAGGTAGTATCCAAACCATTGTTATGTCATGCAAGCTAGATGTCAGGTTAGTGAGGCTTTTCATTCCAACTGTCTCCAGGATGCTAAACTCTGCTCTTTAAAATGACTTTCCATGCAAAACTTCACTACTAAACTAGCAGCTCTGTAGACATGGATCTTTGCAGAGTAAAGTCTTAGAATAGCAACACCAAAGTGCAGCTCACAGGAAAATCGTGCATTTGGTCTTAAACCAAAGAACTAAACAAGGATCCTAACTGTAGACCTCAAGCACCACTGTCCTGCAGGTACTAGTAGTTTGCTACAAAAACCTGATTCAAATGATTTAACAGACTCTTCGAAATGTCAACAAGCTTTTTTGCTAAAGCCTGTGAAAGACTCGTTAATTTAGATAAAGTGTGTTAAAGCAGGGAAACACGTAGAACTTGCAGAACAGTGAACCTTGAACAGGATCGAGGACTGAGAACCACTAGGCTAAAGTTCACATCATGTTAGCTGTTGATAAACCCAAATTCTCCAAGACTGGTCCTTGGTGCACGTTCCTGCATGTTTTAGATATTTCCCTGCACAAACAAACCTACTTAAAATGAGTGAATTTCCACCCTAGCGCACCACCAATTTCTACAGAAGCCTGTTAATAGCTCAGACATTTAAATGAAGTACATTAAAGAAGGGAAGATGCAGGATCGTGGGTCCTGTGGATCAGGGTTGCAGGAACAAGCCGATTTATCTGAATATTGATGCTAAACATAAAAAACTCATGGTAGGACAAAACAGAAAAGTCATGTCCATAACAACGTTCAGCAACAAAGACATCTGCATCTATATAACACATTGACTAATAAAAATATGAAACATCCATCTTGTTTAATTTGTTGACTTTTTTTCTTAGAAACAGAGTAATGCTGGAGACAGTGGACGGACGAGCAGGCAGACATCATGGTTAGGACAAGCAACAAAGCAGTAGGGATGTAAGCGTTGATGATGATGATGACGGGAGCTACTGTGAAAGTCACAGGAAGGGGTGGAGGTGGATTATATGAGAAACTGAACTAAAGGTACCTGGTTTAAATGCTGACTCACTTCGCGTGATAGAGAACTCATTGAACTAGAACGTGATAGCTAAAGATTTCCAAAAAAGAGAAGGGGGGGAAGAAAGTAGACAATAACCATAAACCCATATTAATAATCTTTCATGCACTTGATTAGATCCATTGCAACTATTCCAGTTTAGAATAAAACAAATTAGCAGTAAAGAATAATGATTCTTAGAAAAGAGAATGAATATCTGACAAAAACCAGTGAAGCAGAACTAGTAACTATCCAGGTACTGAGCATTAATATGATGGAAGATGAAACAATTTAAATCAACGTGCAGATATTTCCAAGTTCCTTCCATTTAGCATTCATTTACAAATAAACAGTACAGGCATAATAATCCACTGGAGGCATGAAGCGCATCCACAGCAGCACCAGAATCCAGATTTATGGATCTTACCTCTCTGGACTGAGAACCATCAGGAACTTGAGGACCATCTGGAGCAGGTGGTATTAATGTGGGGTTGAGACTCTAAAAAAATAAACAAAAATAAGACATTTTGTTGTTAGTAGAGTTATAGTTAGTGCATTTCATTGACTGGATTAATCACCACTTTAATGTGCTGTAACAACCCACAAATCCAAAGTATTGAGATTTTACTATCAATTAACAATAAAACACAGATGAAAACTGACTTAAATGTTTAACATTTTATTTATTAATAAACTAAAATTGTTTGAATGTTGATAAACATGAAAATATAAATGCTGCCAGTAAAGCGTGACATTAGCAACCTGTGGAGCAGCACTGATACTGGGTGAATTCTGCTCCTGTGTTCCTCCTTCATGGCCCTCCAGAGGCTGATGATCATCAGGAGCTTCAGCAGAAAGAGAGAAACAGATTTATTCTGCTTAAAATCATTCTGTTGCTTCATCTTTGAAAAGTCAAACAGAAATCAGACACGCCAGACTTCAAGGGAAAAAAAGAAAAGTGTCCTCAAGCTAAAAATAACAAACAGGTTATTTCTATATGACACTCACCTGAACTAGGCACAAACAGGTTAGCAGGCATGGACATTGGTGCCAAAGGAGCAAAGATGTCAGCTGGAGCAGGTGCACCTCCGCTTGGTTTAGCCGTTCTATTCGGGTTCAGAACATCCACGTATCTGTTCTTGGGACCTGAGAAGTAAGAAACATCCCTAAATCCTAAGTGACAAGTACTGATGCATAATATTATTGAAGTGCCATCATCCTTGGCCAATAATGAAACGTCATCATTGGTCAAGACAAGAGATGCAAACTGGGTCTTATTTCAGGATTATAGCTGAGGGGATTATTTAGGCTTGTAAAGACAGATATTCTGCAGTTTTACTTTTTATTTGTCAACAAACTTACTTTTGGCCATATTATTAAGATTAGTATCAATATTTGTTTCACTACATAAGAGTTGATCACATACCATAACTACTATGGAACAACTCAATCAAAATTAGTCTGAATATATTGGCAAAACACAATTTTATTCTACCTCAAGCAGTTTTAATTTCCTTATTATTTTGGCAAACACAGGAGTTGTTAAGCTAAAGTTCACACAGATAATGTTCTTGCACACCTGCTTTCCTGGAAAACCTGTTCACAGAAAGTCCACTACTTGGTGGAGCAGTAGGCCCTCCAGGACCCGGCATCTGAGGCATCTTGGGAAACCCGGTTGGAGGTGGAGGAGGCGGCTTACTCTAACAGAACAGAAAAGACAAACACATTAGAACTGGTTATCCACAAAAAAGATGTCTATTTAAAACATTTACTGACCTCCTCTTCAGGTTCGTTCAGGTCAACCCATCTATTCTTTTTTTCATCCCACACAATCTATTAAAACAGAATGACAGATTATGGTTCTGTATGCATGTAAAGTTCTACAGGAAGTAAGACAAGTTAACAACGTACAGAAGGATTTTTGTCATCTGGCAAATGAGCTTCTTTTTTTCTCCACGGCCACGGCAGCCAACTTTTATTCTGTGAGCAAAGAAAATAAATATTTTATCAAACATAGTAAGACCACTGACAGAAGATCTGATGGTGTTTGTGTTGAACACGAACCTTCTTTGGAGAAGCTTTCTTGGCCTCTTCTTTCCGTGGTTGTTCAGGAATAGAGGGAGGAGGAGGAGAGGCTTGTATCACTGCAGAGTTACTTCTCTCTCTTCCACCAGAGTGAGTTGATGATTCTGAGGTTCTTCGAGAGTTGCGTCCTGATGCCTAAACAGAAAACATCAATAATGGGTACTTTAAATCATCCACCTATATATTACTGCAGTTCAAACCCTAACAGTACGTACTAAATGTGTTGAAGATTGGGAAGTTGTCCGTGTTCTCCCAGGACCCTGTGGTACCATAAACACACAAAGTAAGCATTTTTCTGTGACATAAAAAAAAACAAGATGTGTGAATATTTCAGATGCTGACCATGTTAGCCATATGGTCATAAAAGTCCATGTGAGCTGTGAGGGACCCTCTCCTAGGTGGAGACGATGACATTGTTTGAGCTGACGGCATCTCTGGAGGAACGATGGATGGTTGTTCCACAGCAGGCATATGGCCAGGAGAAGGTGGCATGTGCTGCTGCATCTGAGGTGGAGGATACGTCATCTGCACAGGTGAATGTGGCACCTGTGGTGGAAGCATATGTGGTGACAGCTGACCCTCCTGTGAAGGTGGAAAATGTTGCTGATGGGCTCCAGGATGGATCTCTGATTGCTCAGGTTGAGGCTGAAATGGGGGAGGGGCCATGCTGTGATCCTGTGGGTAGTATCCTGGCATAGGAACATGCCCCAATGGTCCAGTAGGGGGTACTGGGAAGAACTGTGGAGCATCACTGGAGGGTAAGACCTGAGGAGCCATCCCATCTTGAAGAATGGAGGTGGGAGCTGAAAGGGCATAAATAAGATTATCGGTCTCATAGTATCAAGAAATACACGTGCACAAAAGTTTTGAACACAGAAACACATTTGCGCATACCAGGGGGCATTAACTGTACTCCTTGTGGCGGAGCCCCAGGTAGTAATGAGCTCATTAGTGGGTTATCAGGAACTTGGCCCTCGACTTCCACCGGCATGCTGTAAGGTTCAGATGGAGTCTGCTGGTCCAAGTCAGAACCTTCACTGCTGCAGTCAAACTGTGTGGGAGTGGTTCTGTTTGCTTTGTACGTAATCATACCAGTCTAAAAAAGAAAACAATAAAAGATTCAAATGATTAAATATATAAAAATTATTGTGTATGTTTGAAATGAACTCAAATCTCCTATTCATGCACATAAAAATGACAAAAAGTTGATAAAACATCTTCTTTAATCAAGGAATTCTCTGAATTCATTATTTCCAAATGCCTCAAATATTTCACAGTAAAATGCTCTAGTGTGCACTTTAACTACAGTTAGCAAAATCAACAAAAAAGTTTCAACTTAATTACCCTGATCTGTCCGTCCAGCTGTCTGAGGTGGATCAGCCATTCAGGCTCAATAAACAGTTCCTGCTCCGGTTTTTCCTTTAGTTGTGGATCAAAGAACCGCAACTTCTCTGACATCTGTCACCAAACACAATAAAACTCACATGTTGAAAGGCAAATTCTCACTGTGGGTTTTAAAACCAAAAAAGTAGAAAAAAATTGACTAAAAGAAACCTGAATAATCTGGCTGATGAAGACCGGAGAGTAGTAGGAAGGATGCACAAGGACAGTCTTGGAGATAACTTCACAGTAGTGAAAGGCCTGGGCACACAGGCCTGCTTCAGCCAATCGGGATGCATAGATTAATTTGAACACCTGATGGCAGACAATACAAACAATGATTTAGTCTTTAGAAACACAGAAAACAGTAAACAATATGAAAATGTAAAATGTCAGTAAGAACATTTCTTTGACAAATCTGACCTCTCTTTGGGGTAGTCACTTTGGAAGATTTATTAGCGTTGTATGAAATTGTAACTGAAAAACTTACCTGAAAGTTAGGCAGTGAACATGGCTGCGAGCCCAGAGACTGAGCATATTCATAGGCTTCAGTCCTCTGAATTGCTTCATTAGTGGCAAATTGATTAAAGGGCAAACTGAAATGAAGAGACAAAGTTACATAGCTTGTTTTCTTTACACTTTATCATAATATCAAAAGGCTAATCAAAGCTGAGTGCATGCCTATAAAGCTAACCTGTGGTTGGAGCCAATCAAAACAATCTTGGTGCTCTTCTTTGTAAAAACTCCAAAACCAACTTGGGCCATCAGGTAGCAGAAGTGTGCAGCATCTGTTAAACCCTTAGAAGCTGTAAGAGTGAAATCATCATGTATGGGATCAAAATATAAATATTAAGTGCCATTGAACATGTGCATCGCTAAAACAATCCTACCAAGAGTGTCACCCATAGTAGTGATAGTGCGAGTATCCAGGTTCATATTGTGAGTGAGGTTTGACAGAACCATGGCCAGGTGAGGGCGCCAGTCCCCCCACTTCTCCTCTCCACAGCACTGCATGAACACAAGAAATGCATCATCAGGTGGAAACAAAAGCACACAGGAAGATGCCTACTCTATGTGAAAGTTACTATTTCACTGTAAATTGACAAAGAAGATGAAGCACATACGGTGGCAGATGCAGGCATCCTTCCTGACATCAACTGGTAAATAGTCTGAAGAGGATCATTCATAGGTAAACTATTGGCAAACCTAATTAAAAATACAAACAAGTTAGAATGAAGAGAACATCACAAAACTTTAAAAAACAAACAAACGTTACCTGGTCATGACACGTGCATGTGTCCTGTTGTCCATCTTACTGGCCAAAAGTAGGGCGTGACCCCAGAGTCCTCCCTTCATGGCTGCTTCCAATGCATCCTTTTCCACAGACCAGACAGGTTAAAATTATTTACAGTTCAAAAGTTGAAAATAAATGACTGACATACAGCCGACGTGTATTTCCTACTTTTTTTCGACCAAACAGGAGCAGCTCCCTGAAGCGTTCCGTTTCCCTACCAATATTCTCTGGGACAGTCATAAAGGTGTCTGATAGAAGGGACAGTGGTCCAGCTCCAGGCTCCTCCTCAGCTCGCGCAATAGGTTCATTGTTAAAATCAATCAAGTTGGCTTCGTTGGGACTTTTGCCTGGTAGCCAGACAGAGCGATGTTCCTTCAGCAAGAGGTCAGCGATGTCCGTACCAACAACAGTCTATAAAAATACAGCAACACAACATGTCTTTATTGTATTAAATGCAAATCTTAATTTTGTTCTGTGTAACAGATTCCTTGTTATATCTGCATAGACTTACCCCATTCTGTCTACAGAGCAGCACAATGAAGTCCCAGAGCAGACGAGCAGAGTCTCTGTCCAACAGGTTGGTATCACGAGAACATTCCAGAGCTTTGTTCTGGGAGAATTTGATCACATCCACCTTATGGGTCTCCTCTCTGAGGTGATGGAACACAATGTTAGATTGCAAGGACTTGTTTAAACCAATGTAAGAGCTTTCATTTAAATGCTGCTGCCACTTCAATAAGAAAACAACAGCTAAATTACGTAATAATCTAATGCAAGTATCTGTCTTCAGGTACAAACTCAGTGTTATGATAATTTTACTGGTTGTAGATCAGTGTTCTACAGGTAATTCTTTCATTGGACTATTTTCAGCAAGTTTCAGTAACCAAACAATATTTATGATGAATAAAGTTGGTGGAATAAACGTACCTAATGAGGGGTCCAGGAAAAGCTCGTAGTTCAGCCTGATCTGAGGTGTCCTGCAGCATGGTCTAAAATGATAAATATAGGATAAAATGCACATTTAAAAAAAATACTTTCATATTTAAGACTCTAAAAATGCAGCAAGGTGCTGTCTAAATGTGACATATCTGTAATGAGTCACAGGAGTCCAACTTTGTTATAGAAACAGTATAACAAACATTAAAACATTCACAGATGCTGAAATTTTATATTTACATCTCACTTGCTTGAAATATTAAAGAAATAGCTTCCAACAGTAAGGCATGAAAACAAAGCATTAAACTGTACCTCCATGTTGTGAATATCGACCAGAGCCGGCTGTCCAGCTGAGGGAAGATTGGGCAGGACTTGAATCAGATGACCACCAGGTCCAAAGCGGGCACAGCGGTGGGGTATGGTGAACTTTTCTGGGGTTGCAGGACGAGGTGGAGCTAAAAGAGACAAAGCTATATTATTAGTACATATCTAAACTCATGTATAAAAACATTCAGAGATAAAAACCGTTAGCATTTAGAAATGGATAATTATTACAGAAAACAACTATCCTAAAGTGGGGCCACAACCACTTACGTTGTTCAGGGGCCGACCAGGTACTGTCTCCAGTGTACCCTGTGGAATATGGGTACTGACTGTAGTTCTGAGAGGCATCAACCTGATTACTGGGGTACTGCCCATAAGAGTAGTCCCCAGCCAGAGTAGATGCTGTGGTGTCATATACTGCCGACACCAGGTCAGGCTGGCTCCTATACACCTGACTCTGCAAGATTAAACCAATTTAAATTAACAAAAAGAAAAACAATATAAAAATAAGACACGATAATCCAAAGAATATTAGAAAAGCAGGTGGCAAATTACTACTACTACTACTACTACTACTGTCATTTAGCAGACGCTTTTATCCAAAGCGACTTACATTGAGAGAACATTATTATAAATTATGTTTTGCCACCTGTTTTGATTTGCTCTTTGACACTTAATGCAAAAAAAAACAACATAATAATTAAGAATAAACTTGTGGAAACCTAAAATACACAAACTTATATTCTGATGCATTTAAACAGCCACATAAATCTTTTTTTTTTCAACTTGTAGCACTCCAGTTAATATCCCAGTGAATGTTTTAATAACTTTAATACCATGAAAAAACCCACTAAAAATGACCCCGTTCACACAACAAGTAGAACCGCTGTTAAAGAAAAGACTCAATAAATAATCAAAGATGCTCAAATGTTTGGAAATTAATATAAAGCTCAGACTTAAATAAACCAATAACACCTGCCCTGACTGATCATTATTTTATATGTGTGGATCTTGCTGAGGTTTTGTTGTAAAGTCAATCAAGTAATCAGTCTTTAAGGAAAATTTCAACACAATATGGAGTAAATAAGAATGAAAGTATGTTTTTTGACAGATAATGAGTTCCCAGTAACACTGATTGATGTTGCTAAGCAGTACTTTAAGTCTGATACAAAATACATACTGGTTGTGATCGTGAGCTGAAGCTGCTCCGTCTGCTGTGGTGACTGTGGGAGCTATGCACACTATGTGCTGACCGCTCGCTGTGGATGCTTTGTCGGTCGAAGTCGTCTCCATACGCCTCTCTACCAGGTTGGTCATCTTCAAAACTGGCATCAAAACCAGGATAGTACTGCCACAAGTTATCATAGCCATCTTTTCTGTAAGCAAGCATACAGCAGAAATAAATCACCAGGTCTCTGAACAGACACACGGCTGCAGGTCTTGCACTGATCTGCATAAAATGCTGCTAAAATATTTACATTAATGTACCGCAAATGGTTTGCATTATACCTACCTGGCAGGATACAAATGTTGATAGTTGTTTCTGTAATGTTCATTATAGTATGACCAGTAGGAGTGATCATAGTATCCCCTGTACTGTGGGTCATACTGTCCATAGTTGAATCCTTTATAAAATAAAAAAGGGAAATACATAAAAAACATTCATGTACTTCAAATTTTTTCAAGAGCATGTTTTTGCAACACTTATCAGCAAAAGATTCAGACTAGCAGAGTAGTTTTGCAGCTCATACCTCCATCATAATAGTGTTTGGAATATTCTGCATAGTAATCATTTCGGTTTGCTTGTTGGTAATCATCAGTATAGCCTTGCCTTTGGGAAAAAGCAGAAACAAAATGATATTCCACAGGTTAAAAATAAAAAGACATATTTAAAAATAATAATATAAGGCTCTAAAATTTTAAAGGCATTACACTTAATTTATTTTGGCCTAAGAGAAAGAAGAGTAACACAATTTTTTGTAAACATAGCCGTTCTTTATGCAGAGCCACGGGCAACGACACGAGACAGTATGAAAACTCAAAACAGGCATGTGTTCAAATCACTGTAACAAACAAAAATGCTGTCAAACAGTAAATAATATATATTGCAATTATATGTCATAAAAAGACAATTTTTCTGGTAAAAATCTTGGTAAAGTTCCTAAAAATTGAAGCTTTCACTGTGAAAAATAAAAAAAATTATGGGTGTTTTTTTTAAATTATCTGATCTAAACATTCAATGTCTTGCTTTGAAATACTAATACATCAATATTTAGAAGTTTAGGGTGGAAGAAAAAACCAAACCAAACCAAAATTTGCATTTCTGTTTCAGTTTTATTGGTAAAAATGTTAAAAACCAAACTGTTCACATTTTTCCAGACCACTAAATAGTGCTGACACAGTAAAACCTCTACTGCGGAGGAAATTTTACTTTTTGTGACACAATAATAATAACTATTAAAAAAAAATAGCAGCATTTTTCTCAACAACTTTATAAAACAGTGATGAGATCATTCATAAAATTAAAAAGTATATTTAAAGTTGCTGTGGGATGAAGCATGTTGATAATTGATGTTTGAACAGGTGCACAAGCGGAGATGCTAAATGTTTCTCCAAAGAAAAAAAAAATGACTGAAACTGAAAATTAATTAAAAACTACAAAACACGTTTAAATATTAAATTGATAAGGTTCAGCCCTAATCTAAAAAAAAAACAAAAAATAATTTTGGCCTGGAAGGAAAATTTTGCATTGCACTGAAAACACTAACTTTTATGCAGGGCTTTACATTAAATTTCAAAAAGTCTACTAACCTTGATGAGGGTCGGTCAGAGTACTGACTTGTTCTTGAGCTGGGTCGGTCTGGCTGTGGCTCTCTGTACTGGTAGTTAGGATCTCGGTAGCCCTGGGTCTGCGCCATGCTTCTGCCATACCAAGCATCCATTCTGCTGCGGTAATCCTAAGAAATTCAATAAACGTGAAACAGGGTGACGTGACCATGATTGGTTATACATACAGTTAATACCTCTTTATGCACAACTGGAATTTCAAAATATATTCAAAATTATTGACTGGTATTTTGAAATTAGCTCTCACCTGAAAATATGACTGTGCTCTTGGATCTCCAGGTGGAGGTGGGTAGTGGCCTGGAGCATACATTGCTCGGTTATCTGGGTATTCTCCATAATTACCATAATAACCACTATACGCCTGTCCTGCCACAGGAGGAGGTGCTCCATAGCGCTGGTGGCTGCCTGCTGAGGAAGGTGGACGGGGAGGCTCCACTGAAGCTGGTTGGTAAGCACCTGGAGGTACTGGGCCTCTTGGACCCTGAGGATATGCAGTTTCAGGGGGTGGAACACTCACTGCAGCATGTCCTTGAGCTGGAGTTGAACTCTGACCATTATTAGGTTGTGCTCCACTTACAGGAACAGAAGGAATGTCTTTCTGTCCCTGCAGTGCAGCTTGAAAATCTGATGCCTTAGGAGGTTCATTCTGGGTCTGGTGCATGTTTGCAGCTGCTTGAGAGGATGCTGGTGGTACCTGTGGGACAGATGAAGAAGCTGTGGTCTGGACAGAAGCATTACCTGCCTCTCTTGCCCCCTGTTGAGCATCTTTAGTGACCTGCAGGTAAAATCCATTACTAGAAAGTGGTGATTCGTGTAAAGAAGAAGGTTGGTCAGATGCTTGGCTTCGGGTATGTGATTGGTGCATGGAAAAATCAAGCAGCTCGTAATTTGATGTCTGATTATGATTAGAGCCAGCAGAGGTCACAAGAGAAGAAGGTTGTGAATTAACAAGGGTAGCAGAGGGGCCATCTCCACCCACCGATTGGTCCCGTGAAAGAATCGGGTGAACAGGATGAGACTGTGATGAAGGTGTGATTTCTGTTGTCACAGCCGTTTTCTCTCGAGTCAGATTGAGTGGAAACTGGCTAGAAGTTGGGGAACAGAAACCAAAAGGTCCAGAAGGAGAGAGTGGATTTTGAATTGAGGCTTGAGGTGGTTGAGAGATACTTGGACTCTGTGCCTGTGAAACTGAACTCTCTAGTAGGGCAGTTTCCCTATCACTACTCTGAGTGGATGATTGAGCAGGGACACTGGGAGGAATCACACTGTAATTGGATACAGGTGGGGCAATTAATACAGGCTGATGAAGTGAGCTAGACACCAGGAGAGAAGCATAGCCCAGGTTGCTTTGGGAGTCAGTTGGCTCTGCGTCACTCACCTTTGGTGGGTTCTCAAGGTTCTCTGACTGTAGCTGACAAGTTGGCTGGATTCTCTGTGAGGACTGCAGGTCCAGCGGAGCATCTTCTGGTGGTTGAATAACATCAGCACTAGGTTCTCGTAAAGGGGCCAAAACTGTGGGAGCAGCAGGAGCAAGAAGGATGTTAGCGCCTAAGCTTGTAGGATCACTCTGAGCCCAAAGGGTCGTGGCAGGACTTTCACACGGCCGATTGGCCCCCAAAGCACGAGATGAAGGTCGAGAATGAGTAAGAACTACTGGGTGTGCCGGTTGAGACATTCCACCTCCAGCAGCAGAAGGCTGGAGGTGCCCTGGGCCATAAATATTTTCCATGTTATCTGGTGGTTGCTCTAAGTTGCCAGATGTGCCATCAGTCCCCCCCTCAGCCACCATTTTAGCCCTATCTACCTCAGCTGGACGTACCCCAACCCCATGTGAGCGCACAGGTTCAAATGAGCTATTTGCACTTGCTTGGAAAATACCAGTTGGTTTTGGAGGACTAGGTGTGGGTGGCCACATCTGCTCCAAGGAAGTCTGTTGCACACTTGAATCTCCAGCTGGAGAGGTATCAATTTGCTCAAAGTAGCCTCCAGTAGCAGACGTTGGGTTAGCACTGTCAGAGAGACGTGGACTTTTCTGTTGAATGAAGCTGCCTTCTACTCCTTTGTGTCGACGGGTGCCACCTCCACTTCCATGGCTCAGGTTGCTATAGTTGGATGATACACTTGCAGACCTCATTGGTCTTGGAACTGAATCTGGGGTTTCCAGGTTCGGCCCACTTTCATACTGGTCTAATCCATGGGATGCAGTAATGGCAGCACTGCTGTGTGTTTCAGTAGGCAAAACTTCCTGATTTGGGACACACTCCAAATTCTCTACATGGTCAAACTGAGGACCAGGTGACTTCTGGATATTTTCCTGTGGAAGATGATTGCTGTCATTCATAAATAGGTGTGAATTATCTTGAACAGAAACTCCTTGGTAATTCAAAGAAACATCTACTTGACCACTCTGGGCTTGTGGGTTACCGTGATGCTGAAACAACCCAGAAACACCGTTTAATGCCTGATTTTTATCACTAGAGAGCGTTTCCTCATTTTCCACATCACTGTCTTTGAAAAACATTGAGAGTGCACCAGAATCCTGAGAATATGGATCTGGGGCAGAGGCAGAACTAGTCCCGGGTCTGATCGTAGAATCATACCCAGTGTTGGACACATGCTGCAATCCAGCTGAGTCCGCAGGCGGCTGATGATGACTTGAGCCGGTCCCCATTTGGTGGTAGCCTGAGTCCTGTGGAGGTGGAGGTTGGTTGAACCATAAATCCTGGGGTGCAGAGCTTTGATTAAAGTAAGTTTGAGTTTGGAAACCTAAATTATGTTGCTGGGGTACATTTGGGTCAGACCACAGATGATTAGTGGGTTTTGCAGGATTCTGAAGGGGAAGATGGGCTTGATTCTGGGGATGGGCAGGTTGAGTTGGAGGTGTGGGGGTATTGTGATGGGGTGATTGGCTGTGGGAAGGATATCTCTGAGTCTGTGGAGCTACAGTCAAAGACTGAGTGGGAGGATCACTAGTTGGTTGGAAATAGTTTTGAACTGATGGAGGGCGACTTGAATGATCAGGCATCCACTGGGCAGATGAAGAGGGAGGAGGTTGTGACTGACAGGGTACCAAGTGAGGGGGGGGCGGTCCTTGAAATTCCTGATTAAAAGATGTCTCACTTGGTCTTGGGACTAAATGTGGTGCTATATGTTGTGACTCCACTGATGAGGTTGGTGCCTGGCCTCTTGAATTAAAATAATCATTTTCACTATTAGCAAATGCATAACCTGTGGGACCTGTTGCTGAGAAAACATTAGAAGATGTTGAACTATGGGGATTAAATAATGTCACACCTGGCAGAGAGGATTGTGGGGGACCAGTTGGTGCAGCTGGGACATCCTCAAGTGTTTGTGGCTGCGGAGGCAGGCCAGAACCAAGCTGAGAGTACATGGTGTTAGATGGGGTTTGCATTTGTGGAGGTTTACTGTTCGATATTGGTGGAAGACCACCTGCAGCCATAGGGGTCGGAGCTCGAACAAAGGCAAAAGGATCCATAACTGGTTGGGTAGGAGGAGGCATTGTGGCAGGTGCTGTTGTTACATTCTTCTGAGGCCTGGTCCTACGGAACATGTTGGATCCAGAAGGAGGAGGCCCAGAGGCTCCTGGAGGTCCACCCCGAGGAGGGGGCTGCATGCTTGCAGAGCTGACAGGTCCAAGGACCAGATCACTTTAAAAGATGTCACTGAAGAGACTGAAGTCAGACGTAGCTGGATAAAGGATAAAGGGAAAGGTTTACAAAAGCTGTATGTCCCTTTGATGAAATTCACCACACCTTTATTTGTGAAGTAAAAAGCACAACGTGGCAACTTTTGCATCAGCTCTTCAATGTTGTGACACCACATACAATGCAAATCAAAAAGTCTAGACATACGTATTGTCTAATCATACAAAAATTTGTATCAGATGCACCTGAACTTGTCTTTTCTGTCCATATATAATAAATGATCTATTCAATAGGAGAAAAACTTAGTTACTAATGGATGTAAATTCTAAGTTAAACTGAACTGAATCAAATGTTCAGAGCTTCAACTCTAAACAGAAGATTCATCTTTTAAAACCATCTTAACACATTTTTCAGTCACATGTTACTGTGAGAAAACATTCCTAAAAGACAATCTCTGGAAATACTTTTTCACGACAAATAACATTTTCATTAAAAAAACAACAACTACATGCCTCTATCGGACTTACTTTAACAGTGAAAGTATTCTGATATTACAAAACTCAAGTCATTAAGATATTTATGTAGTTTACTATGAATAACCTTTAAAGGTTTAGACTTGTACACTTGTTTTATGTTCACCAACATGCATCTCTAACCTTCCTTGACTTAAATTTATAGGATTTCAGGAAGAACAGCACTGTCCTAAATAATACTTTTAAAAAGTAATGAGAAGTCTAAACCTTAAAAATGTAATATTTTACAGTTAATCTGGTGACAAATGAGCATTCAGAGCTGTATATGTAAAAAGCACCTGTCTTCAGATCATAGCTTTTCTAGCTGAAATGTCATTTGTCAGTTAAAATCCGTTTGCATCTGTCAGTGGGAACTTTAGGGGAGCAAAGACAGTCTGAAACGTGAGAGAAAAGATCAATATGCGACCTGAGATCTTTCCAGATATCGTTTGATAAAATTACCAGGAGCACTTTCAACCTCGTAACCGATTACGACAGCGATGTCAACATTACAACTTGCTAAAAGTCACAAAGTCACATGTAAACACGTTAATTTTTCAACATTATCTCTTGTTATGTAACTACTTAGGCTCACTCTCTTCGGTTACTCTCAAGATGAAGTTACTGTTACACATTAAAAGCAGCCGAAGAGGAAGGATCTAGAGTGTTTGGATCAACAGCTAACAGAGACGCTACAAGTCCTCAACGCTATTAACAGCTATATATTGACTTTCTAAGTTAAACATTGTAAGGAATCGAGCAAAAAAGCAAAATCCTTTTCTCTTTGCACCAAATCGACACAAGCAGAACTCGTACCGAAAGTAAGACGTCGCTTGTCACTCGTCGAGCGTAGTTAAGATTCACTACCTGGTCAGCTAGCCTTAGCATCAGTGCTTAATTAGCACCGCGAGCTAACTAGCCTGTGCTAAACATGGAGTAACAGTTTAATATACATTAAAGACCTTAAATTTAAATGTTTAGAATAAAACATTTTTAATTGTGTTATACATTAGTTCTTACCCGATGTCAGAAATGTATACAGATATAAACAAATTCTTACAAATATGCAGGACAGTGAGTGTGACACACCGCCACCATCTTCAATGAACACATCCTACTAGGCTACGTGTACAGACGTACGGACCAAACAAGCAGCACGTCTTCTTCTTCTTCCTAATAGTGGTAGGCAGACAACGTTAAGGTGCATTACCGCCACTACCTGGTCAGGAGTAAGTACTAGTAAGTACTAGCAAGCCCCAAAACAGAAACTACAGTATACAAAAATATTTCTTTATAAGATCAGTTACTGTAAATACTAATGTCAAAAAATATCTTATATCATACATCTTTTGAATTTTATATGTATATCCAGAAGGTTAAATTTAGCTTTGTTCTCTTCAAGACCTTTTGGTTATTTTTGTCTGAGATTTCTCACACTGGACCATGTTTCTTTTTGAATACAAAAATAATATTTGTAATATATTTGTAATATGCATGTCTTAACTCTGTCTTTGGAAAATAAATGCGATTTATAATGCATTATCCCCTCATTAGTAGTTTCTCTGCTTAACTTCCAGTCCTTGCTTAATATTGGTTGAATTGTGCACTCTAATAAATATTTGTGCTCGAATTACTGCAGAAATCTCTCAATCACTTAAAAGGAAAATCCAAAATCTCTTTTAATACAATTAGTTTGTTATACTTTCCTCAAAACATTTCCTATTTTTGTGTCTCTTCTTATTGAGCAACAGTACTTTTTCCAATATTCTCTTTAAATTTCATCTGACATTAACTTGTTTCCTTTTGTTGTCAATAAAATTCAGAAAACTCTCATTTCTCTTTAGAATTCTAAAAGATTTATTTCAAAGTGTAATAACATTGCATTGCTCTCTATGGTCCACTTTAGTGCAAACTTCTTTTGTTTTCCCTACCCTCTTCATTTCAGGCTTTAATTTAAGTGACCTTTGGGCTGTAGTGCGCTAAATAAACAAGTCACACAGCAGTGTAATAGTGTTCAAACTGCACGATTCTACTTGCTGTAACTCTTTTGTGTCAGTGGGGAAACAGCATCCTCCTCTCTGAGTGATCATATATGATACTGACTACATGTTAATCACTGTCAGTCTGTGAAACCTACACGGGGGTGTGCAGTACTGAAACTACACACGATGAGCCACTTGCATTGACCCATCAAGTTTGTTTTCATTCAGGAAACATCAATCAACACAATGCAGAGCTGAGGGGTGTATCTGGATCTGCAAGCCATAGTGAACTAAAACTGATAACATATGCATGTTTAAAAAAGCAAATAATCTGAGATAATAATTAAAAAAACTTGTGAGTAATTGAAACACTTTTTTTAGTTTATATAAGATGTAGTATGGCAGGTTAATTCACTTGCCCACTAGACGGCACTCCAGTATCATCCATGAGCTCACAGCTGGTGGGGGGAAATTGATTGATGGAACTCTTATTCCATACTCTTATTATTTATTATGGAACTGATTTATGGGAATTGATAATTAACTTTTTTCCAGATGAACCTTTGACAGGAATCTTTTTAATATTAATGATGTACTGAAACGTTGGCTGTAAAGCACAAAACAGAAAAGCATAAACGGCGGATAAAATTAATAAAATCTGCATTTAATTGTTGTAAACGGTAAGCTGAACCAGGACAGTACAGTAGTTTGTGTAGTTTAATGATAACAATTTTTCAACACTTTTGGTTCAGTTGTGATAATAATGCTGTTAAAAACAAATTTGCATCATCTGCTTTTAATTTCGCCAAATTTGAACAGCATGTTTTCATACCTCATTTTTTATTAATTGAGGTACAGACATGCAAATGCACCAATTTTATATAAAACTGCAAAGTTTGAAACTTTTAAAATGCACTTGGTTTAATATAAAGTGGAAAATATGTATCGGTATGTATGTTAGCAAAGCTTGTTGCTACTTTCAGTATACAGAAGATCTTCATAACATGTAGTTTTGTAATCTGCATGTGCAAATTTTTCCATTTCAAAGGAAATTTATCTTAGGTTAACAAAAATGAATGTGCCAAACTTCATTCTGTTTGAAAACACTCATGAAACAAATACAACTTTGTTTCATTCACACGCCTCTTTTTTTTTCTACTACTTTCGCTCAGACTTGTCAACCGAAACTTACCCTCCCTCTAGAGAGTGACTGGAGATTATGGGGCAACAGGCAGGTTGGAACAAACCTGCCCGTTTTCACTGAACCCCCCCCCAAACTCCCCCATGGCTTGCCGTCTTGGTACAGGAGAAGCGTGTTGAGTAATCCTGAGCAACACTAGTATGAAACCTTATCTGCTATAATGTAACAAATGTAGTGTTGCACTATGTCAAACTAATACAAAAACAGCATGGTGATATATGAGCTGTAATATGAATATAATAAGGATTGTTAATTAAAAATTTTGATTTCTAAAAGCACCAATGGTTTTAATATCTCTTTTTCATCAATAATGAAATCAAATGATGAGGATTTTTTAAATACTTTTCAAACTGTATTGTAAATTTAAAGAGTGCTGTAACTATAATATATTTGTGACTTCCTTAATGGGCAAAGTGACAAACAGCACATAGAGTATCTAATCATCCCTCCTGCAACAGTATCAAGCACATATAGTGCTAATTCAATAACTACGAAGTAACTTAGAATAGAGCCAAGAGTCTGTAGGTTTCATCGTCTGCGTTCACTGTTTCTCATATTCTCCCACCACAGTAAACAACATGTCCAACCCCACCAGTAAATGCACACCACAACCACACCTCTCATCTCATGCTTCATCCTTCCTGGCTCAGTTTGCAACAAACACCTTCATCGCTGCTTTTATTCCACAGTAGAATTCTGCAGTCAGTGGCTAACAACAAGTTAAACCAACACTAGGTAACTTTTCAACCTTCATGAAATAGTTTCATAACTTCTGTGATTATATGGCGACTTACAACAAGTTGAATGACACCTCTGTCATGGCTTGAGGGGGTCTGTATCGCTTTCACTGGCACTAAACAACTTTGAGGAGGATGGTGGGAACCCTGCCACACAAAAACCTACCAATGGATAGGCTGCTTTTCGGCATACATCACTTCCCCTTTCCCCATTCGTCATAAACACGGAACTCGATGCGACCTGTTATGCGCAACTGCAGCTAACATGGCAGAAGCCTCGAAAAAACGAAAAGTTTTGTCTGAGGAGACAAAAAAAAGAAAAAGGGAGAGTAACCGGGGGTGGGGGGGGTGGGGGGGGGAGTTGCGGTACCAAACAGAAATTAGACGTTTCTTATTATCAACATCATCATAAAACACTGTTTAGCTACAATTAGATACATTACCTCGTCGCTATCCATCATTCACTCAGCCACTGGAAACCCAAATGTAATGTAGTTCAATCCAACTGCTGGCGGACGGGGTATCTGGATTTTACGACGCTACGCGCTGGTGCTCATGGGAAATGCAGGCTTCGTTCAAGTAAAATAATACCGCTTTTGTCCAGTGGCGCCGCCAAAATAAACCTAAACTGAAAGTTCATAAGTACTGCTTTAAGCTGTGGTATTTTCTATTTTGTCAAGACATCTGATAATAAAACATGATTATTATTATGTTTGAGATTTAAATAGGAAGTTGTTGTGTTCAGATTTCATATTTTCTTTATTGCGCCAGACCCTTTAATGTTTTTGAAATCTGTCAAATCTTGCGGGCACACACAATAAACTTGGTAGCGTTGGTCTTCCGAGACCTGCTCAATCCCATTTTATCCCTCTACTCTGTCATTAAGTTCATGTTTTTTTAGAATAGTCAAGAGAAGGCTTAATGTTTGGTTAACCACTGTCTAAACTCTGATAGAGACATGAGCCTGAACCCTGTGGTTTGCTGACGGCACAAAGTCCCCCGATAACAACACTAAAAGGAGTTGATCCCTGCTGAGGCATGTATGTTTGTATTCAGCTGTCATGTTTGGCTTGTGTGTGATCACAGAGATAGGAAGAGACCATTTTTGTCAAAGAAAGGAATACCAGATGTTTGACAAATGATGCTGTCTCTGTTATCGCAGACATATATGTATGGCATAATGAATTTAACAATCAGAGCTAAATGTCTAACCTTTAACTAAACAGCCTAAAACAACCCAGTCTGTGTGTCACAAAGTGAAGACTGGCCAAGGTCCAATCTCACAGTGATCCTCCCAGAGACAACACAAACACACACTCACACAGAATGATAAAAAGATAGCACGGGCAGGTGCTGACTTGGTTTTATGATGCAGGATGAAGATGATTGTAAAACACCTCCAACAGAGAAATCAGACAATCTCCCACATCCCTACTTAATGAACCAGTATGAACTACATAGGAGACCTACTACCTCGCTTCATATCACTCACTGTTTATCACACACATTTTTAACCCTAGAACACGAACGTCGGGGGATTTTCACCCCGCAATTCTTGTCATGAGAATTTCATTGTGTGCTAACGTTAGTGTTCGAGGGATGCATAAATTGGTTAATTGATCATTGAATTAAATGCAGAAATCTGAAAATGTTCTGAAAAGTAAATAAACACCCAGTGGATAAACAAGCAGAACAGGATTTTATGTGTCCAAACGAGGGAACAATGGATTATACTTCTGTTTGTTAGCATGGAGGACATGATACTTATGAAATATTTGCCTTTTAAACCAGCCTGCATGGTGGAGCAGTGGATAGCACCACTGCACTGCATCAAGAAGGTCTTGGGTTCAAATTCAGGCTGGGACCTTTCTACAGGTCTGCATGTTCTCTCTGTGCAGGTCCATGGACCTCAGCTGTCCCCTGCAGACCAAGAACATGCATGAGGTTAATTGGTAACCATAAATTGATCTTAGGTGGAAGCTTTTGTCTCTCTATATGTGGTGCTGAGATGGACAGGAGATCTGTAGAGATGCAACACTGCATGCCTTTCACCCAATGACTGCTGGAAAGAGACACCAGGTCTTCGTGACCCTGAACAGGAATAAGCTGGTTTAGATAATGGCTGGCTGGCCTTTTAAATGTTAATTCAAATCATAATTTACAGGAAGAAAACTGACATGCTTGAGTCAAGCTTCCTTAATCTTAATTGTCTAAATAGTTTACAAAGTCCCTCTCCTTAAATCTGATATCCCTGATTTCAGATTGCCTAGCTTAGACTGTCAACAAAGTCACAGAACTCTCGCCCCTCCCGTCAGGTAGAATTCCTAAGCCACGCCCCCCCAGGTTTGGAAACACCCGTAGCCCCAGAAGACGACCGAGTGCAAGACACTGGTCCGCAGTTCATTCAAGTACCGTAACATGGTGGAATGACCGGTAAGTGAAAACAATATAACAACGAACAACTGACATTAATTGTTACTTTGTCCTGAACCTGACGCGGAACCAGCCGGCGACTGTTTCTCCTGCTGTGACATGGTAGAGCGGTGAACACTCCCAGCAGCGGTGTGCTGCGGTAATATGTCTCAGTTTTTTAGGAGCATAGAAGCCAAATAAATGCGGAAGTCCATATGGCTGTAGAGACTGTCCAATCATTCCTTTCGGGCCGAACCATTTGATTGGTTGATGTTTTAAGACAAATACGGGAAAACCACTTAATTACTTTTTTTGTTTTTTTTTATCTTCACAACATATTTTTCTCCATGCTGTGTTAAAACATTTTTAATGGGCATAAAAAAAATATGTTAAGCTAATTTGTTATGCAAATTAAGTATAGCAGCTTTAAATCTGATATGCCGTTACTACGTTTCATTAGTATAAAATCGGCACCAAAAGTCCGAGACTGAGTTTGAGTTCAGTCTCTTTTGTACAATGTGCTGTAAAACCGATAAGACTAGAGACAGAATATCTGTTTTAACTCATTTTAAACTCTATTGCTAATGCAGCACTACATCCCAAGAGGCATTTACAAACAACTCTCTGGTTTATTATATTACCATTCACAAAAGGGCTTAACGGTGGTGCAGTTGGTTAGAGCTGTTCCCTTGCAGTAAGAAGGTTCTGGGTTCCAATCCAGGCTGGGACCCCCCTGCAAGGAGCCTGCATGCTCTCTCCACTGGAGATAGACACCAGCTCCCCGTGACCCTGAACAGGAAGAAGCAGGTTCAGAAAATGGATGGATGGATAATTTACAAAAAAAAAAACTGTGCTGTGAGGCTGTGGAGAAAATCAACAAAACAGAAGCAGTCACCTCATCACCACCAGCTGGAGGCACCGTTGCTCTGATTGATGAACATGCAGCAAATATGAAAGCTGCTGGATTTAAGATGAAAATTTGTATGAAAAAAAAAACATATAAAAAGTGGTTTTAATTAGTCTTTCACTGAATTTGAGTAAAATTCTTGACTAAAAATGTCTGTTAAACATTCTTGATAATTTGTTCTACATAAAATCCCCCCTACATGTACATGTTTAGTGAAACAGCTTGAAGGCTTTAATTTGATTACTGTAACGGCCCCATATCAAAATTCAACTGTCAATTAGGACTAGATGTAATTATCACATGACACTATTGGGGATAATCTTGTTTTGGAGCTGATTAAAGCAGGAGCTCTGGGAAGAAACAATCACAGCAGTGAACAATGTTTTAACAAGTGGAAGACGAATTGTTTTACAAGCAGGGAAAGAAGATGAAGGTGGGACAGAACAGGAGAGTGAGGACATCACACCTGTTCTTGCCAATCCCCGGGGGCTTTGGGAGCATGGGAACCTCTAAAGGCTGAAACAGACAAATAAATAAACAAGATTTTTTATTTATTGATTTAAAAGCTAACTTAAACATCACTAAATAAATCCAGCTTGTTTAGTTTTGGATGGAGAATGTATGAAAGTGTCTGTCATAAGTATGTCATGCACGTGTTGTGATATCAATACATTCAATATAAATATCTTCTGAGTCTTGAGTTTCCTGTCTGTGGCTTGTGGTCTGCTGCACACTCAGTTTGCATTCAAGGGTTTTGAGTTTCCCTTGCTGTCATGTCCTATGTCGGCCCCCCAGAATGGTGACCACCACACGTTAATAATCCATTTCATAGGGGTCAATTCTCCTTTCTCCATGGCGTCAGCTGGGTCGCTCCATTTACCCTTCTCTCGTCTTCCTCACCCAGGCTCCCCCATTGGCATGTGTTCAACCCAGTGTTGTTTACTGGACAGAGCATTTAGTGGGGTTTGCGTTTCACCACAGCAGCTGTTGGCACCATGTGCCTCGCTCTCGGGGCGGCTGGTCGACGGCACGCACTCCTCTGCTTCACACACACCCCAACATCTCCCAGAGGACCCTGCCCTCCCTCTTGGCTTGGCCTTGGTTGAAACCAGTAGCCTTGATCGGGTATCAGATAGCAGTTTAATGGGGAGACCCAGTTTTGACTTTAATTGATTGCTCCCTGTTGGTACTCACAGTTTACAGATACTGTGGCATGAGCTTGGAATAGTAAAATCTGCGCCAGAAAAGGTCTGAATCGGATATGTACAAACAGCTAAAGTCAAGTCTGTCACTGACAAGATTAAGGGCCCCCGTCAGTGGATTTTCCATGTCCCTTCTATCGTTGATTAAACAAACAGCTGTAAAACGTCATGACTTTTTAAAGTACTGTGATTATATTTCTGCAGAAATGTAAGATTCTCAGTGGATGAACACAACTGAAACTTTTTCTTCTCAATCTGGATGTTTGGGTCCCCAAACAGACAACTTTATAAGTATACTATAAATGGATATAAAGAGAGCATAATAAGCCACAATGAGTTGCAACATACTGTATGTATATATTTATTCATCTCTAATCTATTTTCAATCTTTGTCCTTTTTATTACAGACAACTTATAACTTAACAAGAGCTGCCTCATACCAGCAGGGATTCGCTGAACCTTCAGTCTTTTTCAAATACCTTAAACATGACAACAGCGTGATAAAAACATTTGAAACATTACAGCATTTGGATTAGTTGTTCAAAACTAAAATTATGAGTGGCCGCAATTTAGTTGGCAGTCTGAAAACATTTCTGGACGTTTTCCTGCGAGCTAAGATTGTGTAAGTATATTCTGTGCAAAGAAAACAGCTGTAACCTTCTGATTCACAGACATAAAACCTTCAATATTCCTCAGTGTTCCAACACTATTCTTGTTTGTTTGTTTGTTTTGTTTTTCGTTATACTCTGGTGCAAATGAGTTCATGCACGTGATAAAGATTTAAGCAATGTTAAAGAGAAAACGGAGTTTTCAGTGATACAGTTTGATTTAATAACTTACTATGTCTGATTACTATTGCTTAAAACGTTTTCATAAATCTTACTCGTTTGTTATGAGCTGGAGCTTTAAAAAATCTGAATTGAATTAATTTTTTTTCCCTGATCCTTTAATATTGTGTGCTTCTTATAGGGTGAATAAAGGGAGTAAGGTATACATTATAGAGTGGAAGAATCTCCAAGACATTTAGTGTCCAGTTAGATCTGCCTGTTTAATAAGTGGGTTGATAAGACAGAAATCTTTATCTGATTGTCTCCATGCAGCTTGAATTCAAGGTGACATACGCAAGGGGCACAAACACACACACTCTCGCACAATCATCTTAAGTAGAAACCAGTTTGAGGGCAGAAGCTGAAACCCTGACGTGTCTGGGAAGTCGAGCTTTCAGCGAGCCCATCTTCACTGTGTGCCTGTGACTGGCAGATGGCCATGATTTTGGACAGGCAGGGGAGATTGTGAATGTTGGTAATCTCGTCCCACCCTGCCCCAGAGTCTCGGGAGTCTCTGAGAGTGGTGCAGAGACGCAAGGTCAGGGTGACAGTTGTCAGACCCCCGTCCATACCATTTGGATGGAAAGTGATACCACAGACAGCTGAGGCTGCTTCTAATGCTCACAGGGTTAAATTGGAACATCTTAACATTCACTTTGCTAAGACAGATTTGTAATGAACGTGAAACTGGGGGGCAAGTGGAAATCTCAGCATCTGTGTCCCTGCATGTCTCCCCTGTCTCACTCACACATGCATGCAGATAGCCATCTTCAAGTCACAGAGTTTAAAAAAAAAAATCCTAGGGGTGTTTTGCAACCGCAGACTCACACAGTGCTCATAACTCTTGCAATCATCATCACCAAGGCACGACCTGTCACTTTCCAGCAGACATCCCACAATACTCACTCACCCCTTTGGCATGAATCATAATTAGAGCCCCCTAAATGTTTCCCTTCATCACTAAAGTCGAGGGGTGGATCAGGTTTGCTCTAAAATAAAAAAGAATCTGGAGTGAGTCTCACTGCTCACCGTCTTTAAATAGATTTACACACCTTAATTGTCAACATGACGGGATATTTTGGATGAAGTAAGCAGCAGCATGCTAATATGTACTAATATATTAAATGTGGCATACAATGAGAATCCTGTGTGCAGACCAGTTGTTCCCACTGTGTGGGGTGAGGGACCCCACACCAAGAATCTAAAGATCCACAATCAAATTCAAATGAAAAATTTGTGCTAATAGCAATTTGTTTTGCTTTAAATGTTCCAGAAAATGTCAACAGTTGTCACACATGCGTAACAAAATATTAGTTATCTTGTTATTTATTTTATATCAGTGATTTACTTGGGTCCTGTGATGGACTGGTCGTCTGTCCAGGGTGACAGCTGGAGACAGACACCAGCTCCCTGAACAGGAATAAGCAGGTATAGATAATAACTGATTGACTGATTTTGTTTTTGTTTGTTTACGTCAGTTGGCTATAGACACAGTTGTAGTTCTCAGCCTGTTGACCTGTGGTCTCATCTGTAGTGATAAAGTTCGGCAGCCTTTGTTTTACATCGAGTTATCTTTATATGAGTCAAATGTTTCGATGTGTCAAAATGGTTGTGGCTAAGAGGAAGAGCAGATTACTGTCAATTGGATGGTTGCTAGTTAAATCTCAGTGTCCTCCACCATGTCTCCCCCAGGAACTCCCCACCCCGCCCACCCAGAATAATACAACCCCCCTTGTTAAAGAAGCTGGCAGGCTGTATGAAATGTATATTAAAACTGAATGCAATCATTTGCAAAGCTCATAAACTCACACTGTAATCCCAAATAACATCTCAGAAACTGAAACTGAGATATTTTACCTTTAAAGCAAGCAGTAACATCTCAAACAATTAAAAAAATAAACTGGAGGAACGTTTGACAAGTAACTTGACTGAGTATTAAAGGAGCATTTCTTCAGTAGAAAGTTGAGAAGACTTTGAAGATCTACCATGTACAATGAATAATATCATTTAAAGATTTAAAGAATCGAGAAGAATCTCTGTGTACGAGGTCAAAGGTCAAACTGAATGCTCATGATTTGCTGGCCTTAAGGCAACGCTGCATTAAAAACAATAAAACAGGCAATCCAAGTGGTTTAAAAAGAGAACTGCACTTTGAAAATATTTAGCTTCTCATTCGAGGAGTTTGATCAGCTGTAGAACTGATGGCATGTCTGATTATTATGACCTGTATGACTTTACCAGCACTTATAAATATTACTGTTTGTCAACACATTTTGCTGTGCGATCCACAAACATCACTTAAAGCTGTCTAGCCTGACCAATCAGATCCTCCTGCATTATGTTCAAATGCAGAAGGGTCTGACACCGGAGCCACACCGATCATTTCCGCGTCAAATTTTGGGACGGACCAATTACATATCACCTTTGTTGTGCGTCATCCTGAAAACACTGAACTTTCCACCCAGAGCACAACGTTCAACATGGCGGACTCGGCTGTGGATGAAGTGTTTACTTCTGCGCTTTACTTCTTGCTTGGAGAGGTCAAATACCTGAACCGAGTGTGCAATGACACCTCGTATTCGTAAGTTTTTGACACAAAAGTGACAACTGTCATTAATATTCGTCTTTTCTCCTCCATTAACCATGCCTAACTACCATCGGGGCTCCGCTTGCTAAACCTTTTGTTTTTGTTCCTCCTCGTGTGTATCCGCTTTAGCGTCACATATGTTGCGTCACTTTCGGGTTTCTGTGATTGGTTCTTTCTCAACTGGCTAAGCCCGCCTTCGAAATTGAGAGACAGCGGGTTCAGCTCCAGGCCCTCACGTCTTTGTAGAGTATTCTGACAAAGACGTGAGGGCCTGGTTGATCAGGTACAAAGCTGTCCTGCAAAGAAGAAGCTATATGTACTCAATCCAGAAATGGCAGAGTCTTCTTTGGGCAAAAGGTCATTTAAAACGGTCTGAGGCAAAATCAAAGGCTGTTCTGCACTCAGATGAAACTAAAGTTGTAGTTCTTTTAGTAAACAATGAACACTTTGTTCTGTGGACTGAGGCAGACCGGTCTCTTGTGACCATGCAGACATATCTGCTGGCTGTATTTGTAGCATGAATGTAAGAGTCGTTTCTTTTTGCATGTTGATCCGGAGTCGGTTTTAGATTTGTTAAAGTGGACAAGTAACTGAAACCTTTTTTTAATTCTTGAAAAAAGCATAATCCCCCTGCAGTGTTTTGTTTACATTCCACACTGTTAAAACCCTTAACCACAGCTTCTGCACCTAAACTCATGAACAAATTCCTGTCCTTGGCTCATCACTGCCACAAAGCGTGCAGCATTTCCTAACTTGAAGTCTCTGCTGCACTTTCTGCAGGAAATTTACACTTCTCTCTTGTTCAATCAAACAGCAGACTCAGTCTATCTAAACAACCAAGTTTACTTGTGATATTTCAACATCAGTTTGAATTTTGAACCCTTAATTTGTGGCAAATCTTTAACAACTTAAATGGATTTAAAATTAGAGTTTAGGCTTTAATTTGGATTAGGGCTCAAGTGATTTGTAGACAAATTCATTAACAGTGTGTGTTTCTCTTTGTCCAGTTGTCCTTCCTGTCACAATATTGTGAATTGGAGTCTGTTTCCTGCTCTGTTCTCACTCCGGGCTTTAGAAGTGGAGGAAGGACCCCAAAAACAAACAAACAACAAACACTTTGCACATCTTGGAAAGCGCTGTGCCGACACTTTCCTGCCTTCAGTTTTTAAAGTGCTAGCTGTTTTTTTGCTGTGGTTTGTTGGGCCAACAACACCAACAGACTCAATAAACTTGTAGCTCCATTATTGGCTGCAGGCTGGACTCATGGCGGAAAGAAGGATGCTGAAAAATCTTTTCTCCGTAAGATAGAATCCACATCCTCTCTACCACATACTTGAGAGACCTTTTCTAACAAGCTTTTTCAGCTCTGCTGCCGTAGCAACCAGTTTAGGAAATCTTTACTGCCCCAGGCCATTTCACTTTACAAAACAAAAAAAGAATCTGTCGCCTCAAGCTGCAATAAATGTTGCCTCTGTTTTGCACAGTTTAAATCATTTATTTACATAGTTTTTAACACCATTATAGTTTAAATACACTTCTCTCCTTTTTTATTTGTGCATTCTTTTATAGGTGCAGCTCTACATGAATAAATACATTCATCTTATCACTGTTTATAGAAAAAACATCATTGGGATTTCTAAAACAGTTTTGCTAAATACATTCCTAAATCATCTTTCTAACCTGATAATTATATGAAGAAAACATATGCAGTTTAATGTGACGTTGAAAATCAGCTCACTGTTTCTTTGCAGCTCTCAGGGGCTTTGATCTGTTTCCCTCCTCTCATTACTAAATGCCCAGACATGTTGTACATTAGCATCGCTCGCACATACATGAGAAGCATGTCTGAAAACTGACATGAAGTGAAAGTCATCCATCAAAGGTGGTAATTGGGACACCTGAGGACCTTCTTTGTCTGGCCAAGAACTGTGAGAAAAACCAAAAACAAAGACTCAACGTCAGGGAAGGGACGATGTCTCTGTCGACAACATGGTGTTCTTTTGTAGCCTCTTATCTTCAAATCCCAAACAAACACAGCAGATTATAGCCCAGCTGTAAATATAAAATCAATCTGACAGAGACAAATAAAACAATGATGTCCTGACGAATAATTTGAAACTGTTTCTATTCAGATTTAATGGCACTACAAGTGAACTGCACACACAGACAGGAAAACTTTATGGGACAATTGCTTTGATTTTATTCTAAATAAAACACCAAACCAAATATCATAAATATTCCACATTAAATTTTGGGAAACATTTTGTTATTTCAAATGTNAATTTAATGGAAATTAAAAAAAACTCAAAAACTTTTTATTTACTGCACTAGTTGCACATATTTGCCTCATTTTACGTTAAAAAGAAAGAAAAATAATTTCCAATTTATCAAAGTTTTGGTAGCACTGAAACTCAAAACCCGCAGCCGAAATTAACACAGACAAACAAAACACTAAATTTAAATTCTAAATAAATGTTACTTTCAACAGAAAGGCATTGCAGCGCAACTAGGACACCCAAGATAAACATTAGCCACATCATCTATTTTCCAACACGCTGCTGGCTGATCTCAACCTGATTAATGTCTTATTACACCAAAATATCTGTTAAACTTTACAATTAAACATCTAACACTTTAATTCAAACTATGTGAACCATGAACTCAGGGTACTTTCTGAAAACATTGTCTCAACTGTTTGGGTGCTAACCCCATAACATCCACCTCTTTAGCGCTTGCGCACAAAAGTTTCCATACCTAAATTGCTGCCAGATGTAGCTCTTAAGTTTTTAGGGTTACTAGTTGGCATAGAAATTATGTTTTGGATGTTTTTATTGAGAAGAAATGCTTTCCAACGATGTATTACTTGCTGGTATTGATGTAAAATTGACGCTCTTTATAGGCTGTATGCAAATGAATGACAAATTGGCCCGAGTCCGGTACGGTGGCAAGCATGGCGTTAACCAGCAACTTTATTTGCCTCTTTATTTGTGATTTTAGGTCTTGTATTAATATGACATCATGTAGTCTCATCAATAAGAGACCATTTTCACCACATCTGGGCTTGATCTACTTTTGCTCCCACAGAGGAAGGAACTCTGTAAAGGAACTGCAACGTAACCCGACTACAACCAAACAGAATAAACTTTTTTTATCCTACACAAATGAGAAACTGAAGTGTTACAGAGCTAAGTTAGTTACATGCACAAAATAACATATTATACATAATCATTCAAAAATGTGTACAAGATGTATAGAGTATGTGCACAGGTTCGAGGAGGTGTTTGTCATGTCACTTCCTGCTACAGAAGTCAGTAAAACTCATATTCAGTTTGACAGAAATGTTCACTGTTTTCTTCCACTTTGTGATGACCTCTTTAGGTTTCATTTCTATTTAAAGCTTCATTTTCCTAGCTTTATGTCTTCCCCTTTCCAACCTTGTGAATCCATTTCAGAGTGTTTTCTCATGGCCTTAAATTTGAACCTCCAAATAAGTGTCTCAAGTCAGAGAGAGGCAAAAAAAAAAAAAAAAAGAGGCAAAAACAGAAGCTCTAATTTCATGACAGATGAAGAAAAGCATGTTCTGTTTCTGAAAAATCAGCACTTTCTGATTGCAAGACCAAACCCCTCTATGCAGTGTGTACAATGACATGCAACGGGGCAAGTGTTAACAATCCACCATGACTTAGGCTGAGCGTGTGCCTGAACGATTTGACATTTCTCACGGTGGGTCAGGTGCTTTCCAGCATGCCCCTACACATTTCTCTTCTTTCATACATCCAACAGATTCCCTCAGTACTTGCGTTTACTTTTCTGTTGTGCAACATGTTTGTAGCTAATTGCTCACACTCTCTCTCGGTTTTCTCAGTGTTTCCCACACTTCACGCACCTCGAGAAAACTGTCTGTCTTTGGCATTGGTTCATTTGGCAGCTGCACCAGCAAAACGACCAGCATGCGTGGGCTGCTTAATAAAATAATCTTTGCCCTGGGGTGCTGAAACTTTGCAGTTACTCCCTGACAGTTTCACTTGCCCTCAGGGAAGAAAAAAAAAAGGAATAATAGGAATCTGGCGCAGACATGCCCTCTAACTGTCAGTCCAGTAATATATGTTGCAGCTAAAATACTGCTGACAGTCTTAGAAGCATTGTGAAAAGATATGTTTGTATTCAAAGCACTACAAGTAATTACATGCACTGAGAACTTGTTTTTAAAAATAATATCTATTGTAAATTAGGTAGTTGAAACTGAAACTTTCAGCTTAAAATGGACATGTGTGTTTCAAGCTCTAAAGAGATAAACAGGAAGTGGGTGAGGGTTCATTTCTTACTGTTTTCTTCTTTGATTTTGTAAAACAACTCAGCACACAATTTTATGGCTGATTGTATTAAAGAATAACATGTTACATGAGATCCTAGTGAAAAGAAATAAATGTAGATGTAGTCACACCAGAGAAAAAATTTGAAAAGTGTTAATATTACATTGATCTACAGCATAAAAATAGCCTTTTCATAGTATAAAAACAATACAAATCAAAGTTTCGTATATAGTATGTTATCCATTTTCCTCTTTTAAAAACAGGATGTTGGTCAGGGCCTTCGACTTGACCCTCATTTGACCCAACTTTTTATTATTTTCGGTCCCTTTTTACCCGTCGCTCGTTAAAGCAGTGGTTCCTACATTAACATTGTATATTAAATTGGCAAAAGCAAAGAGCAAACAAATAATAAAACAAAACAATGCCAATAACAAAAAAACTCCATGTGTTACACAGCTGCTATTTTACGGATCAAATGCCCAATTGTTAAAAACTAAAACCAAAATAAGACAAAAAAGAAGGAAAGAAAATCAGATTTTGAAATCCAAACATGAAAAAACTGATTAGATGAACAGCATCAGATATTTTATTTTAATGTTAAAAATAAAATATGCCATATACAGAGGTTTGATAAGCGTACTGTTGTTTACTGCATTTAGAGGCAGGTTGTTTGATACTGAGGTTGAATATATCTTATATTTTATTGTTTTAGTCATAAAATACTCTTTAATTTTATTTAATATTATACTCTTATTTTAAAGGAGTGTATTTTATTATGACTTTGTGTAACACGTGAGAGTTCAGTTTGTTCTGCACGAGGTTAAAGGGGAAGCTCTTGGAAAAGGAGGAGGAGAATGAAGACTGGGAGGAGGAGGAGCAGGTGGAGGAGGAAGAGGAGTGAGCCAAAGTTGTAGAGTTGCCTGCAGATTTCATTGAGAACTCGGACGGCAGCAGGTTCACATCTTGGTCCCTGCTGAAGTCTTTCATTCTCTCTCTGCTGGATTTTCCAAACAAATCACAAGGATATTTCAAGCCAACATCTGGAGGATTTAACTGCAGCTCTATGCGAACCCAACGCGGGAATCAACCACATCTGTGAAGTTGAAGAGGAGGAATGTATCGTTTCTTTGTGAAACTAGCATTTCTGATTCCAGCTGTCGTCCTCTCACAAGGTAAACTTTAGTTTTTTTTTACGCAGAATCGGTGGAGTGTGAATCCAACTCAGCAAGGAGACTTTAAAAAAGTATTTGAGTTACTTTGTACATAATAAATACTACTTAGTGACCGAGAAGAAAACTGTTCTTTTAAATGACGCGGGGAGCATCAATCTGTCAGATTATTGTCTTTAGTTTTTTTATTATCGTGTGCAGCAACAACTTGTCAGCTGTTTAGTAACTCCGCGGATAAAACGCCCCAAACATCTTCTAATTGGCTGCGTTTTCTTGGCGGCGCATTTTTGTTCTGTTCAAATATTTATGACAGAATATTTTTTGAAAACTGGTTTGAAATAATATCAGAAACACAAAAAAGGACAGAAAGTGTTCTTGGTGCGTGTGTGGAGGGAGATGGACGCTAAAAGAAGGGGAGGTGGGGATGCAAAAGGAGGAAGGAGGGAGGGCAGCTTTTGTCTGCAAAGTGTGGGAGAGTGCTGTGAGCGCCGGGCGGTGGTGGGGGGGGGGGGGGGGGGC
>SSNP01000013.1:4448415-4471491 GCA_006937955.1 Pachypanchax playfairii | reverse complement strand
CACACGCACACACATATATATTTATGCGGTTGTTTCATAGAACATGTTTTGATACTCCTACAGGTTTAAAATGCTCCCTGCCTACTGAGTCATGCCTCAATGGAGGAAGATGTGAAGCCAGTCCAAATGGGAATGGACAGTGCAAGTAAGTGACAATGAGAATAAAAATAATTAATATTAATATTATTATAATCATGATTATAAATAAGAATATATGAGCTAAATGTGATTAGCCAGATGTAACACTGCACACTAACACACATGTTGTTAGATACTTTGTTTATGGTGCAGTGTCAGTTCATTTTTGTTCTTGAAAGTGCATTTTGGTTAGAAAGAAAAGAGGCCCACGTATCCCCCCCCCCCCTTCCATTCCAGTCTTTGAGTGGTTCCTGTGCTCGGCAACCAGAGGCCCTTCTCCAGAGTTTCTGCTGCTCCTCCTGTACCCTCCAGGAGCTGCACATTGCTTCACACATTCATTATAAAAGAGAAAACTTTTCAGAAGTTCAGAATTTTTCTGAAAAAAAAAAAAGTGAGTGAGGATCCAGAATGTTCAGAATGTCGGTGGAGATTGACGAAAGCTGTTCCCGTCCCCACCCCAAACAGCAGCCCGTTAATGCATGCAGGACCCCCTCGGTGGTGAAGTAAGAGGACGCGTCCAGCCCTAAATCTTGTTGTTCTGCCCTTTCATGGGCGACAGCTGGGGTTCGCCCGCCGCCCGTCACCCATTGTCCTGCAGTCAGAATAATGCTGTGTGACTAATCTGAGTGGGGCTTCCCATCATGCCTCACCCTCCCCAGACACCTCAACACACACCACACTCCTGCCACCCCCCCTCCTTCCCAAAAGGCCTGTCTCCATCATTTTGAACGATTACACCCCCCTCCACCATAATACTCGTGATCTCCATTTGAAAGCCAGATGGCTGTGAAAGGTAATTGGATTGGATGTCGAGAGTGTGAGATTAATTGGAATAAAGTGCAGAAATTTGAAAGCAAACAAGTGGGAAGAGACACATAGAGGCAGATTGTGGCCCGTTTGTTTACTGTGGGTTGATGCTAATGATTTATGGATGAGACACCTGATATGCTTGGTGATGTAACCACCAAGAAGATTCCTATCTTTGCTTGTTTTCAGCGATGACACTGAAACAGGTGCATTCTGAAAACAGTGACAAATAGCAGATTTTTGTGTAAATTTGTCTCCATTTGTGTAGAAACTCAGAGGTGGCCTGGTTTACCCTCAGGGTATGTGGTCACGACAGGCTTTACTTTGGTCTGCTGTGACAAGAGGGACCTATTAGAGAGCCTGAGCTACTTGCCCAGGGCCACCAATTCAAAATATCTAATCTGCACGCTCCACACACACACACAAACCTCTGCACGTGTGGACACACTGGCACACAGAAACTTTCCCTCCCTCTACAAAGATCTTATTGTGGCCTCCATCTCTGCTCGGTCTAATTAAAAACAGACAGGATGAGGGGCATCACTTCACCCACCCGCACTCACTCCATCGTCCTCCTCGCTTTTCCTTTCATTAATCATTCATCCCAGCCAAGCCAAGCAGCTATCATTCCTGGGGTGCACTGTGAGATTCACAAGGTCAGAGTGCAGCTTTGACTAGAAGGGGAGGGGCTTCCAGTAATGTTCCCGATTGTCTTATTATCTGAATCTTTGTGCCACATCATTGCAGGCAAATTCACTCTGAGACTGTGTTGATGACATAGTAGGAAAGTTTACGTGTGGTTGGAAAAAAGTAACTTGCTTTGAATAAATGAAAGTTAACCCCCTCCAAAAAGCAGTATAACCCTGTCATCACCTCCTCCACCACCCACAAATACACATGTTGAATTTACTGAAGAGTTACATGCTGATGTGTGTGAACATTGAGCCCTCCTCCAGAACGATTCCCACGGTGGCAGAATGAGTTCAAGATTTTTATGAACTGTTTTTTTGCCAAGATAAAACTTGATTTACTAAAGTCCTGGTTATCACACGGATCCTTCCTGAAGAGGCTTGAAACTTGTATGTTTATTCCTCTGATTAGTGGGGCTCAACTTTCGTTAACAAGCGATTTTACTCCCTGTATCGACCCTCAGAGACACAAAAAGTTTGACATTTTCTGAAATCTTGGCAAACTTTTAAACACAAATGCAGATCATGTTGCCTTTAAGGAGAAAGTTGTTCGCATACAGCGTGTGACGCAAAAAAATACGACTCAGTAACAACAAATTCCACCACAGTCAGAAATGCGAGAGCCAGATTAGTTCATCCTTTTCCCATGAACTGAATCAGTGTCTCTGTTGTGTGTGTATAAGAAACTAAAGTATTTTGTGGTAAAAACTAACATTTTACACAGGTAACGCTTTAACCGTATCATGCAAAATGTGAACAGCTGAAACACTGACAGTCTGATTAAAGTTATAAGACATTTAAACAGCTTCATGTCTAAAAAAATTAACTAAATTCAAAGAAACCAGTTGAGTTTTGGGGGGGAAATCCAAAACGTCAACCGTATGTACAAAAAAACCTATTTGTTGTGGTTGTTGATGCACTGAAACAGCGTCAATAAGCAACTGCAATGGGGAAGCGCTCTGTCAGGACTCTGTGAAGTAAGAGGTTATTTGAAGGTCTGAGGCTTCCTGTTTCCCATGGCGCTGTTGCTGCTGGGTATGTGGGCTGTTTGAAAGCATGTGAGGAAGGGCACAGCATTGTGTGAGTCAAGTTCCTTTTCCATTCTGGGTCTGATATGAGGGCACGGCGGGGTTGAAAGGGTGATGACCCAAACCGTGCCTTTACATGACTGATGCTTCTTTGAAGAATCAGACACTGTTTTGGTCAAAGGTAACTGTTCAACAGGCTTGTTTCGAATACTACAAGACACCTGACAGAAATAGATTAGAAAGTGAGAAATACCTTCCAGTCTGTGGCACTTGGAGTGAGCCCACCCCCCCTGACCTGGATCACAGTTGTGCTGCGTATTGATGATAAAATATCTCACTCTCAGAGCTTGAGCGAGTCCTAGACCACCAGAGAGATGAGACACTCTCCCTCAAGGAATGCTGGGGAATTTGTCCTCATCTAAGATTACCAGGAAGGTTTGTGTGAAGGCTCAGCTCCATGTGGGTTTAAGTAAATCTGGAGCATGCAAGTGCATGACAGGGTTAAGTGTGCCTGTTGATGTTGGCCTGTCATGAGTTTAAAGCTCTGAGCCTGCCACTCCCCTAGTCAGGCTGATTCTCCAGATGCCAGGGCCCCAAACCAGGTTTATGGTCCATAGTCAAGAACAATTTGATCCTTTTTCCTAAGCATGGAATCAAAAGCGGCTAAAGAAAAACTCTTAAAATGCTGCTTTAATGAAACTGTTTAATATGGTATTCACTGATGGAAGAGTTTCTAAGCTGATTGATCTGGAGATCCTCAAAGCAGGGCAACAAAAGCTGTGCTGTCAGAACGGGCAGATAAGAGATTGCTTCACTCTAGTGAGTGCTGAAAGTTCACATTCACTATCGCAAGCTGTCAAATGAAAAAAAAAATTACACCTCTTTGTACAGTATGTGAAGCACTGTAGAAAAAGTCCCTAACCCCCCCTTTATTTATATAATTCATTGTAATACTTCAAAATCTTCTTGAGAAATAATTCTCAAACTTTTTCTTTAGCAATATTTGCTGCTTTTTGCTCATCTCAGTCCGTTTTATTATAATCGCACATTTAAAAAAAGCTTTCTCAACTCAAGATAAACAGATAAACATTTTGTTTCAAGTTGTTTACATTATTTTGTGTGGTAACATGTTTTATTATGGATTTTTAGAAGAAAAGTCCTCATAAAGAGCCAGAATTTGATGCTTATTATCCCTTATAACACTACCATAACAGCATATCTGCCAGGGGACATATGACATAAGGGTTTCTGACTGAGACCCTAACTGACATTTAGTATATTGATCATAATTTCATTAATTCCCTTCACTGGTTTTCTGCCATTACAACAGCTTTGTTGTTGTTTGACTCTGGTGGGATGTTTTCACATTATTATGTTTGCCAAAAGTGAACACTTTGCTGAGGTTATGATTTAAGCGCTTATTAATTGCTATTTTGGGGAAGTCAGTGAGTAACTATTACAGAAATCAATAAACAGATGATCAGTTCTTGTTGTTCTGGATAAATACGTTTTTATCATGTTGTGTTTGGTATTGAAGGTGAGACGAGATATAGGCTAACGTAGAACTTTTTCTACTTACTATTCTTTATTAAGAGTACATTTGGGACCTTTAAAGATAGAACATACATTTACACACATCATTTATTAATAAAGACACCAGTTTCTTTCTAAAATTACAGCATTTCTCACTCCTTATGTTTCAAGATCGAGTTTATAGCCACTCAGATTTTTTCTACATTGTTCTTTTCTTGCTAACAGATGTGAACCCTAGGGGTCAGATCCAGACTAATGATTAGATCAGCCATACAAAATAAATTGAGTGGATAGAAAAGAGAAAATTAAGGAGAGTGAGAATTGTGGAGAGGAATAGGGGAAAAACATGATACTTTACAAGGAAACAACGAATATAGAGCTATTACACACGTGCATAATTACTGTATGTCACGCGCAATCTTTTCACCCAAATTTTCCACAGCAGTGGCATTTTCTCTGCACAGTTGGGCTGGTTTTGTGTTAGAGGATAAAGTCACCCCCAGACTGACAGATGGTAGCTCAGGCCCAGCAGGGAAAAAGCAGAGAGAGGGGATTGAAGGCAAAGAGGCAGTCCCACAGTCACAAAAGTGTTTAGGGTCAGAGGTCAGGGAAGCATCTGCTCCAGCCTGAGGAGACATTGCAAAGTCAGGAGAGACCTGTTGCCGTGGTGTGTGTCTTTTTAGCACAAGGGTGGATCTTTATCTCAGAATGGGCTGACTTCAGGACAAAGAGGATCTGTTACACCTATTTACTGTAGGATGACACACACACACACATTCATAATAGAGCACACAGTTCTTATTAAAACCAGCCTGGCTCATTAAACCGAGTCATATTTTCATACAGAAACATTTTATTCCCTTTCTGGGTTATTCATTGTATGAGATGAAATAGGAAGCAGAAAAACTTCAAAGCAAATACCCTTACAGTCATTTGCTAGTTGCAAATGACTGTTTCGACTCCCTGTTGGGACACACTGGACTGTTAACCCCCCCCCTTCCCCACAAACTGGTCTCTTTTAACTAAGTCAACAACTGAGATTTCATCAGTCCTGTGCGACATGAGGGAAACACTCTTAAAAGCAAACTGGGGAGTAAAAAAGAATCCCCATGGAAAAATTAAGCAATGAAACAACAATAAAGAACTAAATGTAAGCTAAAGCAGAGAGAACGAGACAACTTGAGAGAATGAGGATGTTGTTTAAAGTCGAAAAGGGAAAAGGTACAGAAGAGAGGAAATAAGAGTGAAATTTGTGGTTTGTGCGAGTCGAGAAGACAGAAGTTGCAACAGCTGACTTCACATGGGTTCGTGTCCCCGGAGGAGAGCTTGGCTTTTCAATGCCCCCCATCTGAGAAAAGGACAGAGAGGAAAGTGAAGGGGGGGGGGGTGAAGGGGAGGAGAAAGGAGAATGAGGGGAGGAGGAGTCCTGTCCAACAGCTGCCTTCATTAACATGCGCACCTGCTCCCTGTGGAGATACTCAGAGACCAGCAGATGCTCTTTCTTGAACATAAACACACACAGTCGTGTGCACAACTGCACACTGTCGCACAAGATCCAATTCAAACATAAACACTTTTTTCCCCCGGACATTAAATGCCCCCCCTTTACAGGACAGATGGGATCTCACTGTTAAGCAGCATATCACATATCTGAGCAATTTGTTTGCGTGAAATCAAAGCCATTGGATTTCTAGAGGTTTCAATTTAAGTGATGTCTGAAGTCCGGGGGATTCCAGATACACATTGTTGTTATGACCTGAATGTCATTGTTTTAATAATGAGTTGGTTTAAGCCATGTGACTGTAGCAATAATTGTCCTTGTCTAGAAAAAGAGCACTGGAGAGCTTAGGGCCTCAATGCAAAGCTTCATTGGGGACATCCATAGGCGGCACAGCTCCCTTGATCTCTACAGTCATTCAGGATGAATGTAGACAGCGTGGGGGAAAAGGTAGATGGGAACAGGCTGTTAGAGCTAGACCATTTAGTGGTGTCTGTTGTCCTAGTGGAATGTGTTTTCAAGGTTCTGAGAGAGAGTCTAATCCAGAGAGACACACTAGAACAACATGCCATCCCTGTCTCGCTGCAGTGGGTCTCTGCTGGCAGGAAACTTCCAGTCCCCTTCCCATTCCATCCTATCCCTCCTATTATGCCCGTTTTGTTTTAACATTTATGCTCATGGTTTAGACCAAAATTGGTGCTTGTTTGCTAATTATCACTGCCTTTTTTCATTTACTTTTAACAGGTGTCCAAGTGACTACGTAGGTGATCGGTGCCAGTACCCCAGCCCATGCAGCCCTTCACCATGTCGAAACGGTGGTGAATGCCATGCTGTAACCCATGGCAACACCTTTGATTTCCGCTGCGTGTGTCGACCAGGTTTCACTGATCGACTGTGCCTGACCCCTCGAAACCATGCTTGCATGAGCTCCCCCTGTCGCAATGGAGGAACATGTGATGTCGTGACTCTCACGGTCTTCAACTGCCGCTGCCCACCAGGATGGTCAGGTATGTAGCAAACACCCTAAAACCTCTTAAACATGAGTACACCTTTCCTTTCTCTGGTTTCACCGTGAGTCATTAACTTTCTTTTTATTATTTTTAATTTACAGGCAAAACCTGCCAGACACCCAATCCTTGTGCATCTAATCCCTGTGCAAATGGTGGGCAGTGCTCAGCCTTAGATTCCACTTACAAGTGCACTTGCCCCCCCAACTTCCAAGGTCAAACCTGTAAGCAAGATGTAAACGAGTGTGCTCAGACGCCCTCTCTGTGTCTTAATGGTGGTCTATGTGTGAACGAAGTTGGTTCGTACCACTGCCGCTGTCCTCAAGGGTTTAGTGGTCTGCACTGCGAGACCTCTTACCTGCCTTGCAGCCCTTCGCCATGCCAGAATGGAGGCACCTGCGTCCAGAGGGGAGAAGTCACCTACGACTGCAGTTGCCTTCTAGGTAAAACACAACAATGCTTTTGTGTTTAAATTAGATACAAATATTGTCAAGTTTTGTTGCATTTGGTTAGAGTAGCAAGAAATCTTTTGTTTTTCTGCAAGAGTTGAATTGGGAAGCAGAAATGTGGTAAAAATCTAAAGGGGAGGGTTGAGTAATCTGTGGTTACTCACCCCCCCCCCCTTTGCCAGCCTCTACTGCCAGGATACAGTCACACACAGACGTTTCCTTCTAATAATGACCAGTGAGCCCACAAAGCAATAAAAATATGAGTGCACACACAAAGCATAAATAGACACGCCCCATTCAGGAGGTCACAGAAATATTTAATGTTTACCCATTTCATTTCTATCTGTAACCCTCTTTACTGCATTTTTCTGCAAATCTGTTGCAGTTTTTACATTTTGCAACTACATCGATTCACAATCAGGACTCCAGCTTTGACAACATTTTCCCTCTTAAAACCAAAATAATGTTTTTTTATGTCTTTGTTTCAAAAAGATTTAGTCTTAGAGATTTGCTGAATGACGACAACCTTTTTTAGCTTCTTGAGTTTTTTTCTGTGAGACAAAATCTGATGGGATCAACAAAAAACATTTTAGACAGACACACAAATTTATTGGTAACACTGACATTGGGGTCTGCACAGGAATGCATTTAGATAGCAAAGCTGCACAAGCACCTGTGGGTTGATTTTTAATCAAACTATCACGCTCGTAAAATTCTCACTCAAGCCTTTGAAGTCTAAGGAGGATATGAGCAGCATTGTCATCTTCAGGACATTAAAACAATTTGTCGCGAGAATTGCGAGCGTTTTTGTTTTTATGTGCACAGTGTTAGAGGGAGGAAGGAATGGGTTGATTATTAACCAAATCTAAGAGTGACACAAAATAAAGTATTTATCTTTCTTGTTCTCTCCCTATTCAACAGGCTTCACTGGTAAACACTGTGAACATAACATTGATGACTGTCCAGGTCACAACTGTCAGAATGGTGGTGTATGTGTAGATGGGGTAAACACCTACAACTGCCAGTGCCCACCTCTGTACACAGGTTATCTTTCCTTCTTTCCACTATAAACAATTAAAATAGGATAGATAACATAAGCAAACATGTCTATAAAGTGTGCTTATGCTCTTCGTTTTCTTTTTCAGGTCAATACTGCACAGATAATGTAGATGAGTGTGAGCTAATGCCCAATGCATGTCAAAATGGAGGGACATGTCACGACACGCATGGAGGCTACCACTGCGTCTGTGTCAATGGCTGGACGGGTGACGACTGCAGCGAGAACATAGATGATTGTGCCAGCGCCGCTTGCTATCAAGGCGCCACCTGCCACGATCGCGTAGCCTCCTTCTTCTGCGAGTGTCCGCATGGACGCACAGGTACGACTATCTTTACCTCTTCCAGCCTTAATGCAAATACAGATGAGGGTCTTGATGAAGAGAATAAATGTGGTATGTTTGCCCACTAAGGTTTACTGTGTCACCTCGATGATGCCTGCATCAGCAACCCATGTCAAAAGGGTTCTAACTGTGACACCAACCCAGTAAATGGCAAGGCGATATGCACCTGTCCCCCAGGTTACGCTGGATTAGCCTGCAACTTGGATATTGACGAGTGCTCTCTTGGTAATTTAACAAGTCCTCTGTTCTTAACTTTACAAATTAAAACAATTGTACTGCTGCACAAAACTTAGAACAGGTATATGTAAAGTTGTACCATGTTGGTTTTTAGGTGCCAACCCTTGTGAGCATGGTGGTCGCTGCCTCAACACTAAAGGTTCTTTCCAGTGCAAGTGTCTTCAAGGATATGAAGGACCACGTTGTGAGATGGACGTGAACGAATGCATGTCCAACCCCTGCCATAATGACGCCACCTGTCTTGACCAGATTGGAGGGTTCCACTGCATCTGTATGCCAGGTAGATCAATAATAAAAAGAGAAGATAAACCCATTACAGCTTCTCTTATTTTTTTTTCCGGCAACTTTACATACCAAATACATAAAACTTGTACTCTGAGTTCTTGATCAGATGACAAGAATGGAAACTTTACTGCTTTATTTACTATTTCAGGATATGAGGGTGTGTTTTGCCACATCAACACAGATGAGTGTGCCAGCCAGCCATGTCTCAACAATGGCAAATGCATTGACAAGATTAACTCCTTCCACTGCGAGTGTCCCAAAGGTAAGAGAGTAATATGTAGGAATTTGTAAAATAATTGACTAACTGATTATTCTGAAAATAATTTAAAGAAATTGAAACCCTCAGAGTAGGAAAGACTTAATATAAAAGTGGATCATTAACCAGTCTGTCAGTGTGTTTAGCACACTGAATGTTAATGATTTACCTTTAGAAAAAGTGTCTACAAGCTTTTTAATAAGTGAACTGGACTAAGTGGAGCAGGCCGTGCAGACATTAACATATTTGGCGGGCCTGAAAGTTTGTGTTAGAGCTTAGCGCCAAAACTGGGGGCAGGGATTGGCTTATAGCTGAAGCTGGTGTCCATTGTGTTGTGATTTAAAAGAAAAGATTTCACTGCACAGTAAAAGCAGAGAAGGGGAGGAGGGGATGGAGGTGCTGTCTTTCAGTGTCCCGTGGACCCCCTTCAAATGCAAATTAGTTTGCCTTTTTTTTCTGTTTTCACATTATGTGCACTGTAGATTCTAGTCAAAGATTATCCTGACCTGAAGCATTCTTAGAAGTTCTTTTATTCTTCTGCACTTAAAAACTGAATTCTCCGTTCTGTAAAATCCATCTGTAGGATTTTCAGGAAACCTGTGTCAGGTGGATATTGACGAGTGTGCCAGCACCCCTTGCAAGAATGGGGCTCAATGTACTGATGGACCTAATAAGTACACCTGTGAATGTGCTGAAGGTACAGCAGTTTCTCTCTCTGTAATACTATCTTCTTTACTTTTGAAGCAAATAGCAGTTATAAGATACTTTTCTACTCTTTCAGGATACACAGGGCAGCATTGTGAGATTGACATCAATGAATGCAACTCTGATCCCTGCCACTACGGCACCTGTAAGGACGGCCTGGCCTCCTTCACCTGCCAGTGCCGTCCTGGCTACACCGGCCGCCTGTGTGAGACCAACATCAACGAGTGTCTTAGCCAGCCCTGTAGGAACGGTGGCACTTGCCAGGACAGGGAGAACTCCTATGTCTGCTCCTGTCCTAAAGGCACTGCAGGTGATGCTTCGCTTATCTTTAAATGACTGATTTTCTTGTAGAGAAATATTGGCGTCTGTCTCATCTGTCGTTTTACTATCAATAGGCTCCAATTGTGAGGTGAACCTGGATGACTGTGAGAGCAAGCCCTGTGACTTTGGGAGGTGCATCGACAAAATCAATGGCTATGAGTGTGCGTGTGAGCCAGGTTACACAGGTGAGGACTGGATGCAGTCTACAGGTGCAGGTGGGGTGGTCCCCTGAGCTTTGGGAGGGGCGGGCCTGACAGGTGGCTGGCGGGTTAGCATCTGTGACTCAGTGGTGTCGTATTGCATACATAGGATAGGCGGGTAGAGAAAAAAGACTGACACATACATACGTAAAACGTCTGTTAAATCAGATTCAGATAGTGTAAACTTCTGTGAAAGTTATACGTATTTCAGCAAGTGGACTAATCTCATCTTCATTTCTTTTAATGACCCAACGAAGCTGGTTCTAGCTGGTAGCTGCATTGTGATTATTCCACAAAGGAGGTGGGGAGGAGGTAACAAGTTGGTGTGAGTGTGTGTGTGCAGGCTGCTGTGCATCCCTCCTCCTCCTCCTCCCCACCATCTTTTTGTGTTCACGGGGTGAGTGTGGAGGGAACAGCAGGACGGAGACACAGAGGGACAGAGGACTATTGTGACTGAATATCAGGCAGTTGGGCCCTCCCCTCCTGATTGATGAGGAGCAGAGGAGGAGGGAAAAGGCTTGGAGATCAGAAGGGGGGTTTAATTGTTACTCACTGTGTGTGAAATGGGTCTGGCCTTCTGTGCTCGTAAACAGTCCTGGGTGAGGTTACTTCTTTGTAGGTTGGGGGTGGTGTGAGTGTGAATAGGAAGAGTATCTCCCCGGTCTCTCTCCCTCCTGGCAGAACCTCCCTCCTCCTATTCAACAGGGTCCCTTTCAGTCAATGGGTAAAAGTAAAAGGGCTCCCAGGGGCCAACGGGCCAGACCCAAACTGGAGCTGCTAAAACTTTGGCTTGAGGGAGCTTTTCTTTCACTGTTATCCTAAATCTACACAAATATTTCCACTTACAGCTTGTAAAATATTCCAAAGTTAAACACCATGCAGCAGCTGTTTTGAAATCAATGTTTGCTATAATCCTAAGATCCATCTCTTTGTCTTGCAGGCACAATGTGTCACATCAACATTGATGATTGTGCTATCAACCCGTGTCACAATGGAGGCACATGTATTGATGGCGTCAACAGCTTCACATGTCTCTGCCCTGAGGGTTACAAAGATGTCACCTGTTTGTCACAGGTGGACGAGTGTGCCAGCAACCCCTGTATCCACGGCCAATGTCTCGATCTGATTAATGGGTGAGAAAACGTTGAATTTTCGAGACAAAGGGGACAGACACGAAGAAAAACACATCTCTAAGTTGTTGTTTCATTTGTTGTAAAGCTATAAATGTACCTGTGACTCTGGCTGGAGCGGTCAAAACTGTGACATTAACAACAATGAATGTGAGTCCAACCCGTGCATGAACGGAGGAACCTGCAAGGACATGACCAGCGGATACCACTGCACGTGCAGAACCGGCTTCACTGGTCAGATACGAACCTCTTCTTTTTTCAATGACACAAAGAGACTGGCCTGTTGGTTAATATCTAACACAAGTGTGTGTTTTTTTTTTCTAATCATGCCACTATAGGACCTAACTGCCAAACTAACATCAACGAGTGTGCATCCAATCCCTGCCTTAACCAGGGAACCTGCATTGATGATGTGGCTGGATACAAATGCAACTGTTTGCTGCCTTATACTGGTATGACATGGAGAAGCTTATCTTTTACACAGAGTGTCAGACTGTTTCCTGGATTCTCAGAGTTATTTGTTGCTGGCTCAGCTGTGTGTGCAGGTCTGAATTTTAAAATCTAGTCCTCCGGTTTCAACACAAAGAGGTTTATCCTGTCGTACCCTGTGTTGTTTAAGAAAACATCAGCTGGCTACTAACAACAGGGATGCCTTGTTTTTGCCGTCTGAGTTCGGAAAGATCTACTTGTCTGTTTTGTGGGGATAACATAGTATGTGTGTTTTGAAATAACATGCCACAGCAGTTAATATAAGCTATAGGTGCAGACTCTCTTCCATTACATCCTGTTTCCTGTCTAAAAATCACACAATGGCAGGAAACAGGAAGGCCCTTCCTGTTTGTCTAACTTGTCACGGAAATGGATATGGAAGTGGAAAATAGAACTTGAAAAGTCATGATGCTTTCTAAAAAGAAGTTTTTAACTTAATACATATAATGAATCATGAGTGAAATATGAGAATTGCTTGCAGATTATTTGCCATTGTTTTGGGGCAGCTGTTGCACATTGTCAACAGGTACTAACCTTGATGTATGATGTGTTATTAGGTGAAAACTGTCAGACCCTGCTGGCCCCCTGCAGCCCCCGACCATGTAAAAATGGTGGAATATGTAAAGAGGCTGAAGACTACCAGAGTTTTTCCTGTATCTGCCCTGAAGGATGGCAAGGTATGCATGTATCCATGGCTCATGGAACTGTTTCCCAGTTCACTGGATTTTTCAGAACGCTTCACCGATTACTAATTTCTTAAACAGGTCAAACATGTGAAATTGATATCAATGAGTGCGTGAAGCATCCATGTCGCAACGGTGCTCTGTGCCTTAATGCTATGGGCAGCTACCAGTGCAAGTGCAAGCCAGGTTACACTGGTCAGAAGTGTGAGACAGACATCGATGATTGCAAACCAAGTGAGCTACTGAACAAAAGCTTTGCAGGTTCCTGTTTTAAAATGCAAGAAGGGAGTTGTAATATTAAATGTTCTTTTCTGCATTTCAGATCCATGCAGTAATGGAGGACTATGTCATGATGGCATCAACAGTTTCACCTGTACCTGTCTGCCTGGGTTTCGTGGCAGCCGGTGTGAACAGGACATAAATGAATGCGAGAGTAACCCTTGTAAGAACGGGGCCAACTGTACCGACTGTGTGAACAGCTACACTTGCACCTGCCCACTGGGCTTTAGTGGTATCAACTGTGAGATCAACACAAATGACTGCACTGATAGGTAGTTAACCCTGCCTTATCTAGGTAACAGAAAGATCTGCGTCAGTGTTACTATTGGAGATTTTGACTTGATCTTTTATTGTACAGCTCTTGTTTCAATGGAGGCACCTGTATGGATGGAATCAACACCTTCACCTGCCTGTGTCTTACTGGATTCACCGGCATCTACTGCCAGTACGATATCAACGAGTGTGACTCCAAGCCATGCCTCAATGGAGGCACCTGTCTGGATGGTTATGGGACTTATAAATGCACCTGCCCACATGGCTACACGGGAGTCAACTGTCAGGTAGGGGCTTTGTGCGATCCCACTCTGCTTCGATACTTTCATATTTGTAATACAGCTTTTAATATTTGTTCTGTTTTGGTTTGTTTTTAGAATCTTGTGCGGTGGTGTGACTCCTCCCCTTGTAAAAATGGAGGTTCCTGTTGGCAACAGGGAGCCTCATACACCTGCCAATGTCAGACCGGGTGGACTGGCCTGTACTGTGATGTTCCAAGTGTGTCCTGCGATGTTGCAGCTCAACAGCAAGGTTAAAAAAATAGTTCCTGTATGTTTCATTTGGTAGCAATCTAGTGCTGGCATGTGACTGAAATGTCTTTTGTCCGATATTGATCGCAGGGGTTGAGGTGTCACAGTTGTGCAGGAACTCAGGCCAGTGTCTGGATGCTGGAAACACTCATTACTGTCGTTGCCAGGCCGGTTACACTGGAAGTTACTGCCAGGAGCAGGTGGATGAATGTTCACCTAATCCTTGCCAGAATGGAGCTACCTGCACTGATTATTTGGGAGGTTACAGTTGTGAGGTAAATTAAAAAATGATTGAATCTAGGCTGAATGAAATGAATCCCATCATGAAAGAAGTCTGTAATCACTGACTACTGGTGCCCTGTTGAATATTACACGTGCTTTGTTGTCTCCGAAGTAGCACTCTGGTTAGCAGTATATTTTAGTAACACCCATTAAACTAAAAAGAAAAAAATGAAACCCTAAATTGTTCTTACATTTTTGTTTTTCCAGTGTGTCCCTGGTTATCATGGCATGAACTGCTCAAAAGAGATCAATGAATGTCAGTCTCAACCCTGCCAGAACGGCGGCACCTGCATTGACCTCATCAACACCTACAAATGCTCCTGTCCCAGAGGGACACAAGGTGTGTCTCATCGTGTGAAAAATATCTGACAAACGAATGTGAAGGTGACAAAATAAGATGGGATGGATTTATGTTGGCTAACCCAAAGTGTCTATCATCCGTAGGCGTCCACTGTGAGATCAATTTGGACGACTGCAACCCGCTCATTGACCCATTTACAAAGGAGCCCAAGTGCTTCAACAATGGCAAGTGCGTGGACCGCATCGGTGGTTACCAGTGCGTGTGCCCACCAGGTTACGTGGGTGAACGTTGTGAGGGCGATGTCAACGAGTGTTTGTCTGACCCCTGTGACCCCAGAGGGTCTTACAACTGTATCCAGCTCACGAACAGTTACCGGTGTGAATGCCGAACCGGATATACAGGTACTGTTGTGCATCTTTGTGCACATAACTGAAGATTAAAGTGTAAATCTGACATGTGTAATGCTGCTGTTTTACAGGTCAGCGCTGTGACAAGGTGTTTGATGGCTGCAAGGGAAGACCCTGCAGAAATGGTGGGACTTGTGCTGTCGCCAGTAACACACCTCATGGTTTCATCTGCAAATGTCCACGTGTGAGTTAATCTAAAATATCTGCTTATTTAAATACCTTCTTAAACATCCACTCAATGTCTCTTTGTATAATAATAATAACAAACCCTTCCTGTTTACACTCCTTTAGGGCTTCACTGGTTCTTCTTGCGAGTATGATTCTCACTCATGTGGCAATCTGAATTGCAAGAATGGTGGTACATGTGTATCGGGACACCTGGGCCCACGCTGCCTGTGCCCCTCAACCTTCACAGGGCCTGAGTGTCTAACCCCAACTGACAGTCTTTGCATCTCCAATCCTTGTTATAATGGTGGAACTTGCCAAATCACCCCCGATGCACCATTCTTCCAGTGCAGCTGCCCCAGCAATTTCAACGGCCTGCTCTGTCACATACTGGACTACTCCTTTGTTGGGGGATTTGGTCGGGACATTACCCCACCGCCGGAAGTGGAGGTGAGCTGCGAGATACCTCAGTGTGATGAATGGGCGGGAAACCACATCTGTGACTCGCTGTGCAACAACCACGCCTGTGGATGGGATGGAGGAGACTGTTCTCTTAATTTCGATGATCCTTGGCAAAATTGTTCCGCCGCCCTGCAGTGCTGGCGTTATTTCAACAATGGGAAATGTGATGGCCAATGTAACAGCCCAGGGTGTCTCTATGATGGTTTTGATTGCCAAGGACAGGAAGGACAGTGCAAGTAAGTTTTGAAAATTTGCTTTTAGGATTCAGCTAAAGAATCATGTTATTACATAAGTGTAATAACCCACTTATCTCCTTATTTTTCAGTCCTCTTTATGATCAGTATTGTAAAGATCACTACGCTGATGGTCACTGCGACCAAGGCTGCAACAACGCTGAATGCGAATGGGATGGCCTTGACTGTGCCAACAACATGCCAGAGAAGCTTGCAGATGGACATTTAGTTCTGGTTGTCCATATTACCCCAGAGCATCTTAAAAACCGGTCCTCGTCCTTTCTCAGGGAGCTGAGCAGTGTTCTCCACACTAACGTGGTGTTCCGCCGTGACGCCAAAGGAGAGCCCATGATCTTTCCTTATTACGGCAATGAACAAGACCTGGTTAAACACAACATGTTGAAGCGCTCAGCAGATGGCTGGCCTGAGTGGACTTCAGTGCCAGCTACTGTTTTGGGTCAGATGAAGGAGAGTGTGTCCTCCATGGTCAGTCCACGTAAACGCAGGGAGCTGGATACTGTGCAGGTCAAAGGGTAGGAAGAGCTCATATCGTTAACTTTATAAGAAATAAAACATTCTAAAATGAAAGCAAATTAAAGTTTAAAGTCCTATTTTTTATATCCGTTGTTGCTTTTAGGTCTATTGTTTACCTGGAAATTGACAACCGTCAGTGTTACCAGCAGTCTACTGAATGCTTCCAAAGTGCTACAGATGTAGCTGCATTTCTTGGTGCGCTGGCCACCAGTGGAAATCTTAACGTCCCTTACATTGAAGCTGTCACAAGTAGGTTTTAATTTCCAGAGTTGTATTTTTTTTAGCACATATAAACCTTCTGCTGAACCAAAATTCTAAGTACTTGATGGTCATTCTTGTACTTTTTCCACAGGTGTGAGACCTCATCCCGATACCATAGAGCTGTACCCGATGTATGTCGTCTTCCTGGGTCTGGCTGCTCTGGGTTTCATCTGCCTGGGTGTTCTAGTGTCTCGTAAGCGAAGACGAGAGCATGGACAGCTCTGGTTTCCTGAGGGATTTAAAGTATCAGAACCCAGTAAAAAGAAACGCAGAGAGCCACTGGGAGAAGATTCTGTTGGACTGAAGTAAGTAGACTTTAAAGGTGGAATTTCAACATAGCTTTAATTTAAACATGTTTGATTTGAAACCATTTGAACAATATATTAGGCCATGTTGTAATTTAATAAGCTCTTTCCATCTATACGTTTTAAACAGACCAATGAAAAACTCCGATTTTAATCTTATGGATGACAATCAGACTGAATGGGGTGATGATGATCAGGACTGTAGGCGCTTCAGGGTAAGAGTTAACAAATCGCTCGTGATGGATTAAAAATGTAATTATTTTGGTGACAAGTGTTGCTGATACTGATCGTTTTGTGACTTTCAGTTTGAAGAGCAGGCCATGTTGGATTTAGGTGATCAAACTGACCAGAGAAAATGGACCCAACAGCATCTGGATGCAGCTGACTTGAGGATAGCATCCATTGCTCCTACACCACCTCAAGGAGAGATCGAGAACGATTGCATGGACGTCAATGTCAGAGGACCTGGTGTGTATACAAACATATAAAACATTATGGAATGTTCGACTTTCAAAACAAAATGTTATTATTCTGTTTCCTGAAAGCAGAGATCGTTGTAAGAACTCTCTACATCTGTTTTCTGTTTCAGATGGTTTCACCCCACTGATGATCGCGTCCTGTAGTGGTGGAGGACTGGAGACTGGTAACAGTGAAGAGGAAGAGGATCCATCAGCAGAAATTATTTCTGACTTCATTTACCAAGGTGCCAACCTCCATAACCAGACGGACCGCACGGGTGAGACCGCCCTCCACCTGGCCGCCCGTTACGCCCGCTCTGATGCTGCCAAACGCCTCCTGGAGTCCAGTGCTGATGCCAACGTACAGGACAACATGGGTCGCACTCCGCTTCATGCTGCTGTGGCTGCAGATGCACAGGGAGTGTTTCAGGTATATACTCTCACATTCAAAGTCCTTCATCTCTACAGGCTCTTTGTTTTCAACGTAGCTAAAAATCGTTTTACGGAACAATGTTGTCTCTTCACAGATTTTAATACGAAATCGTGCCACTGATCTTGATGCCCGCATGCATGATGGAACAACGCCGCTGATCCTAGCTGCTCGCTTGGCGGTTGAAGGGATGGTGGATGAGCTTATCAACTCCCATGCTGATGCTAACGCCACTGATGATTCTGGTAGCTAACATTATATCGCCTTTACAGATATTTCAGAGTGTGCTGGGAGTAATATACAGTAAATAAACATATTGTATCCTGTGCAGGAAAATCTGCTCTTCACTGGGCTGCAGCTGTCAACAATGTGGAGGCTGCTGTGATGCTGCTGAAAAATGGTGCCAACAAAGACATGCAGGACCACAAGGTATGTCAAACAGTGATTATGATCAAGCTATGTGAGGTTTATATAGAAGGTTTATTTTATTAATTGATTCTAACACTTAATTTTTTTCTGTAGGAGGAGACGCCACTGTTCCTTGCAGCCCGAGAAGGCAGTTACGAGACCGCCAAAGTTCTTCTGGAGCACTTTGCCAACCGTGAGATCACCGATCACCTTGACCAGCTGCCACGGGATATCGCCCAGGAGCGCATGCATCATGATATCGTCCGGCTTCTGGATGAGTACAATGTGGTTAGGAGTCCTGGGCTCCACAACGCCCCCTTAAGTACGTCCACCCTTTCTCCTGCTCTCTGCTCGCCCAATGACTATCTCAGCAACCTCAAGCCAACACCATCTGTCAAGAAAGCTCGAAAGCCTAGCTCTGGAGGGAAAGGAGGGAAAGATGGGGGCAAGGATATTAGGGTAAAGAAGAAAAAGTCAGCTGATGGAAAGAGTAACCTTTTAGACACATCATCTGTTCTCTCCCCAGTTGATTCATTGGAGTCACCTCATGGCTATTTGTCTGATGTAGCTTCTCCTCCTATGGCGTCTCCCTTCCATCAGTCCCCACCTATATCTCTAAATCATCTACAAGGAAATGGGGACTCTCATCCAGGTCAGATTAACATGGGTAAAGATATGAGCTGCATGTCTTTCGACCCTCCTCGTCTCTCCCACCTGCCTGTATCCAGTCCTGGCACTCAAGCAACAACCTCCATGGGGGGTGGCAGGGGGGGTCAGTGTGACTGGGTCACAAGGATGCATCAAGGTGTAGGCCAGCAAGGAAGCTTTACTCAAGGGCCACCCATAACACACAACATGATGGGGGCCCTGCATGGCGTCAGTACTGCTACTTTGTCCCAAATAATGGGCTACCAGAACCTGCAGACCAGCCATCTTGGCTCATCTGCACACATGATGCAGCAGGCTCACTCACGGCAGCTCCCACACCAGAACTCAAGCTCCGCCACTGCCACTCAAACCCTCAACCAGAGCTTCCCAAATATCGACCTGAATGGCTCCGACATGCAGCAGAACGCTAGCTCAGGACGCTCGGTGCCCATCCACACGGTCATGCCGCAGGAGACGCAGATGCTTGGCACCCAGTTTCTCACCCCTCCCTCCCAGCATAGTTACTCAGGCCCAATGGACAACACACCCAACCATCAACTACAGGTACCTGACCACCCCTTTCTAACCCCCTCCCCTGGATCCCCTGACCAGTGGTCCAGCTCGTCCCCACATTCAAACTTGTCCGACTGGTCAGAGGGCATCTCCAGCCCACCCACAAGCATCCACTCACAGATGAATCTAATCCAAGACAAGTTTAAGTAAAGACCCAGCTGGACCACACACTAAAATAAAACACAACAAAAACAAACAGAGTAACAAACTTATCTCAAGACAGAAAATTCACCTTTTTTTTTAATTACCAGTTTTTCTACTAATAAGAGCAGTTTTAGTTATTTTGTATTTATTTATGAACTTTTTTTGACCTGTAAGAAAGATGTTTTTATATTTATGCTTTTGTTTTGTTTTGTATGGAATAATTAGAAACTGTCAAAAGGGGAGTGTAAGTGTTAAACAGAAAGCCTCCTTGTTGTGTACACTGGTTATTTATTTGTTTTGTGTTGATATATTCACTGGATTTGTATTCATATTTTGGCACAACGGTTTTTAAAAAAAATGTGTTAGGGTTCAGCATTGCTTTATCTTTGTACATTTGTTTTAATGTCGAGAACATATTTTAAAATTTCAGTATTAAATATATTTTAACCTCCTTTTGTCTTTTTTAAGTGACCTTTTTGTTACTGAGCTACATTTCACTAAGTCTTATCACTGAGTCTGTGTTAGACATTGATTTAATATATTAATTTAAAGTGTCACTTTTCCTAACATTACTTGTTAGACTGTCCTGCTATGAAACGGTGTAACAGAAATGAGGAACTTTGGAGATTTTGGACCTTTTAAGAACAAATATCTTTAACTGACTGAGATGTTTCTCAGTGTGAAAGCAGCTAAACAAATCTTAGCCTATTGCTGAATTATGATCTGGGCTGGTGCTGATTGATTTGTGATCACTCATGTGATTGACGCATAAACAGCTTTGCAAATCTTTGATTATGGTTACCGTGTTTAACCTGTAAAGTGTTAAATTGCAGACCTGTTTTAGGATGTTGAAATGTTACATTTGCCACAGTTTTAAAAAGTGCCAGTGTAATTTGGCTTGTTTTTCATGTGAAAAGCAATGTACTTTTTGAGATTCCTTGTAAAAAAAAATGTCTTCAAGGAGGAAAGCATTATGTCTGGATGAAATGGGGACCTTTGTGTGTGTTTTTAGCGACATCGCCTGCACTTTGTAAAGCAGTGCAGTTTAAGGTGTCTAAATGTCATGTTTTATAAACTAATCCTGACATACAGATGTTTTTATAAAAAATGATACAATATTTTAAGCACAGTTGTAGTTTGCAAAAAAAAAAAAAAAATCCTGATTAAAATGTTTTGTAAAGTTGAAATGATTGAATAAAGAAATCTACAGCCATGCTTCAAAATAAAAGCGTGTCTTGTTTTGTTTGTTGATTAATTTTTCTTCTGAGATGCTTTGTGGTGGATGTTACTGTTGGATCCTTATTTGTAGTTTTTCATTCTAAAATAAACAGGTACTGTGAAGGGGTCATCATCATAGTTAATGATAGTATATTTGTCAAATAAGATTCTTAAACTAAAGCAAAATCAAGTAAATATTCTTTATGTTTATTTTTCCTCAAGCTTCTGCCTGTCTGTCTGATTCAAATGATGCCATCCTGACCAACGATGCTACACCAAATGTATCACACAGATCTGACGGTTCCTAAGTGCTTAATTTTCACACATTTATTCTACCAATTTAAAATGTTTACAATTTTTTTTTCTTTTGGGGATCATTTATTTAAGATATTTAGAAATGATTTGTTATGCAACATGCAAAAAGTCACATATTAAAAAGGAGGAAATTCATAGCAGCAGGCAAATATCCAAGATTGTAAGTTTAAACTAATATCTTCTATTAGATAGCTGAATGCAAAGCCATTTTATTTTTATTTACAAACATACAAATAACTGGTGGATTGTTGTGGCACATGTTAATTGTTCAGGTTTACGTATGTTCACATCAGCAAAATTATCTGTAAAATAAATTGAAGTTTATCAGTAGATTTAGATTTGTCTTTATGCCACAGCAGCATAATTCTCCTGAAAATCAGTCATGGCTTTTGGTGCCCCATCTGGCCACTACTATGAAAAAAATCACCACTGATTCCAGAAGAAGGATTTTCACATCAAATTAGTGGTTAACTCGGTCATTCTGATGGAGATTTTAAGTTATAGCCTCCCTTCACAGAACAGGGATTTGTGGTTAATGTTGGATCACTCAATAACACGTTCAGTAGTTTTAAAATCTTCTGGAAACAGAACAACACTGCCCCCTCCTGGATATGATTATAAATAACAAGGATCTGATTTGTAGATGACGCCTAACCAGTAATCCTGGTGCTCTCAACAGATTAGCTTTATTTACTCAAAACTATTAAGGATTTTTCTTTCTTAATCAACTGGGATTTGTAACTATGATTTAACATTTTCATTTAATGTTTTACTCTGATCCGTAATGATAGATGTTACAATTATAAGTCTTTAGCATCTGAAATCCCATAATAGGTCTAATCCATCTAATCAGAAGAAACCGCATTTGTAAATAAGACAGGGAATTTAATAGCTGAAGTTTATCACAAACAAATATCATTTTTTACATTGTGGTGAGATCTCTGTATTTTTCTTTCATTTTTGTTACATTTGTTAAATAATTTGCAAATCTTGTAAACACCTTCCATCTGGAGTGGTAATAAAAAGATGATGAGACTGACAAAATGTACTAAAAATGCCAATTTGGCCACTTCTTAAATACATGGATAGGATTTGCTTTCATAGCCTATAAAATTACTTGTTTTACAGAAACTAAGTACTTATTTGATAATTGACTTTTATATTTACGGGTTTAACAATAATAGCTTCCAAATCTTAAAATAACTCCAAAACTTTATACAGACAAACAGACGTAGAATAAAAATAAAATCTAAACCCTTGAATCTTGAACCTAATCTCCTCAAACATGTTTAACTCTGCTCCAAACCAACAAATGTCCTCAGATCATGTAAGTGGACAAACTGTGAAGATCACACAGCTGTCCTTTAAGGGGACCGGTATGAACCAGTAGGCAGTACCAGCACTTTTAAATTTGACCCCTTAGCTACTGGGACTTTTCAGAGTCTTCCGTCCCAATACTGAGGAACTATTTCATGTTATACACCATAGAAAAAGCACTTCAAACTAAAAACCAAACTCCCCAAAATAAACTGGGAACAGAAAAACAACCCATGAAACTAATCACAAAACATCCGGATAAATAAAGCAACCACAAGCAAAAAGGGAATAAGAAATGCCTACAAAATAAAGCATAAAACGCTAAACTCTTACAACATAAAATCACAGAGGAATCCCAGGAACATCATCTAAAAATAAAACAAAATGCAACACAGAACTCCACAACTCAGACATTCAGATCTACCTCACAGTGCAAAATAATTTTTAACATATAACTCCTTTAAGGATGAATAAACTATGTTTGAATTTGAGAATGTGTTTTGAGTTTTGCAAAAAAGCGTAAATGAAATTTGCGAAATGTGCATTTGGTTCAGAAAAACTCAGAAATACATGGTAATAAACGAGCGACAGCGCCCTCAGGTGGTGAGCAGGTGTGTTACAGCCGTCCCCATAGAGACAAGCTCCATACAACAGGGCTTGTCGAAAACCAGCAGTCAG
>SSNP01000013.1:4378128-4448399 GCA_006937955.1 Pachypanchax playfairii | reverse complement strand
TCCTTTGCCAAGTCCGATGACAGCTTCCATATTAGACAGCTAGCTTTTGGACATCGTTAATTTCCTAAAAAACGGACTTCCGGATGGTTGCCAATCAGATTTTTTATTATTGGATTAACGAGCATCAGCCGCCAGCCGCAGCTTTATCCTGACAGGCCGGAGATTTGGGTCGCTGGACAGGGAGGAGTCTGTTATTCCATCGTAAGCCAGACCAGCATGTTTTAACTGTATACCTGCATAAAGGCTGAAACTGCGGACCTAAATGCGCTCTTAGAGGTGAGTCGCGGTTTTATTTGCTGTCTTTTATATACTAAGGTACGTGTTTGCTGTGTGGCCACTAAAATATTATCTGTTTAGCGATAAAATAACTGACAGTTACAGCCAAAGATCATTATATTTTGTTAAAATATAATATTTTTATGATGAAAACCACTCTGCTTTTATTCGCGTTTAAAAGTACATCCTTTTTACCTCAACATAACACATCACCAGCTTATAAATATGCATATAAATGATGTTTGGGTGGGACGTAAAGGACAGATGTGTGATTTAAGGAGACAGATCTCATTGACAGTTCCATCAGGTCAAGCAAGGTGAGTTTCTGTGTTCGATTTCATATCAAAAGTGAACCAGGCCTGGCTTGTTTTGTTCTTCTAAATTCAATGATGTAATGCTGTTTGCTTCCACTAGCAGTGAAATGTTTGTCTCTCCATGCAGGATGGATGTGAGTGCCGGTAGGGACAGTACCTGGAGGAGAACAACAGCAGCTGATGATGATGATGATGATGGGGGAGGAGGAGGTATGGAGGTTCAGGTTGTACCACTGGAACTCTACGACATTGCAAAAGCCAAAATCGAAGCAAATCTCTGCTGGTTGTTTGCCAAAGCTTATGGTAAGATTTTCTTTTGAGTTTTATGTCAGTGTTTTTGATTGTCCAAAGATCAGATAACCTCTTGTATAAATTTGATCTTGGAGAAAAATGACAAGCTACACCAACATAGCTTTGAGTTTTAGTTCGTTTTACTGGATATTATTTTGATATTGTTCTAATATTTTCTGGCTGAAAGTTTTAATAAAAGGCACTATCAGATACTTGTGTATCGTATTGAAGGATCAGTTTATTTAGCAGGAGACCAACATCAGTCGTCTGTAATGAGCAGTAATATGAGGCATTAGTTTTAGACTATTTGCTCTGCGCATCTTTATTCAGTTACTGCTTGCTGTTATTTTGAATCCTAAAAGTTTTCGTCTATAATCACTTTCCTGCGCGAAGGTTCCAGAGTTAGACATGCTGATCAGGCTGATCCTTGAGTCTGCACCATGTCACACATCGAGATCCCTCCTGCTGTTCAAAGACATGCACATTTCTAAGACAAAAGATGGATTAGAAGGTTTAAATTCTAACAAAACGATCATATGTTGCAGGTTTTTCTCTTGAAACTCTCAGATTTTTGTGTAAAAACAATATTTCCAAGTGTTTATACGGCTTTATTATAGAAGATTGTAGTTAACAGATTGACTAATGAATCTGTCTCGGTTTTATTTTCAATTCTATTTACAAATATTAAAACATAGCACCATACTTAGTGGCTTTTTTCCAGTTCTTGTTATGGTCTGGTAGGTGTGGGTTCATATCTGGAAATTCCTCCTTCGATTTGGGTTTTTGCGTCACTTCATGGCTGCTCTTGTAGGAGTCTGTCATGAAGAAGACGATGAAGCACAAAGGAAGCCCTAGATTTACATAAACCTTCATTTTTATGACTCAGACATCTTATATTTTTAATTGTTGTCCTTCCCTTTTGTAAATTCAATTTAATATGAACTCTTTGTCTGCATTATCAGAGAACATCTGAATTTATGTTATGAAACATTTGGCTGGATTTGTCAAACACAACACTTAAACTGGTTTATTATAGTGGCAGTAAAAACTGTCAATTTAATCTTAAAGACTTAATTTACTTAAAATTCATCTAAGTTCTACTGGGCTGTTTATAGTCAGTGTTTAGGACAGAAAATCCAAATGCTGGTGTGAAAGTCAGTGTAGCCAGTCACATGTTTAAGTGTTTAATAAGATTGAACCTCAGGGTTCATGCCGTGTTTAACAAAGCCTGCTTGTGACGGTGTATTTGTTGTTGCTGCAGAAACATGGAAATCTATTCTAAATGTTAGACATAAAACAGAATTACTTTAGCTTTTCTCATTTTTATTGTATGACATTCCAAACAAAGGCAAGAAGTTATTTGCATGTTTGCAGGTTATTACATGTTATTAATGTGGTAGGTTGCAGTAATTATTTTGCCAGATTGCTTAAAATTTTGGGCTTTGAAAAACAAAAAAAAAAGATTGTATCCAGATTTTAAAATATTCCCTGTAGCGTGAAGGTTTCATGGCTGTCGTGGTGTGAAGATAAGCTGTCTGAAGAGCTGCAGCTCTCAGAATCTGACAGCGTTACTCTTTTGTCAGCAACATCTCTGCTGGTTTCTTTGACCTCATGTCAGAATAGAAGCAGAGATTTTTTTTTCTAAATACACACGCCTTTTTTCACACATGCTCACCAGGGTGGGCTTTTAGATTCTTCAGTCTGGTGGGTAATAAATACCAAAAGAGTATTAGCACGTAGGATTAGAATAGAACTCCTGCCTCCCCCATCTTTCTAGTTCCTCTCACCACACACACGTGCACACACACCTCTCTAAAGTCACACACCATTAAAAATCTAGTGAGCAGGAGATGGGATAGCATCCCAGCCCCCATCTTCAGCTATGCTGGTTTTCTCCATCACCCATTACCACGGTAACCTGGAAGGACAAGGGGGCATTCTGGGACAGCGAAGGAAAATGTATGTGTATTTAAAAAGGACTGGCTGCCAGATACAGGCACCACCAGACCTTCTGACCACCACCAAACAGGCAGGGAGAGAGACGTGTCTCGCTCAAAGACACGAGGGCAAATTGATCTTTCCGTATGGAGGTGGGGTTTGAACCGCTCACACTCCGGTTACCAGACGAGCTGCTCTGCCTCTGTGTGTCAGCACCTGCCGTGTGGTCTGTTTATCCAAGTCAGTAAAACTTACAAAATAAGTTAAACGTTTTTAATATCTGTAGTTTTTGTTGGTTTGTTTTGCACTGAAAGCGGTTACATTATGGTGCAAGATACTAGAGAACAGTTATTATCTCCACTAGGAGCTCCTGAACTCACCAGGAAGTTTTTTGTTTGTTTGTATTTGTCTGTTTGCAAGATAACCCCAAAAGTTCTGGATGGAGTTTGGTAACATTTTCAGGTCAGAAATGGTCCAAAGAAGGAGTAGATTTTGGGGGAAGATCTGGATCACCATCTGGATCCAGGAATGTTTTTGGGGATTCCGGAATAGCGCTACAACTGGTGGCAGCTTGTTGGAGTAGCTCTGTGACTTTGCTAGCACTTGCTAGCATTTTTTTGTTCTTTTTGAGTATTTCGTGGTAGTTTATTCTTCTGGAAATATTTTCTTCTGATTTGGGTGCTGTGCTGATTGAGTTTTTTGCTTGATTTGTCACTTTTTTGCCACTTGTTATGATGCGTAACCATGGCAACAAGAGACTTGTTTACAAGAAAGAGCAGCTAACTGACATTTCTAAGGCTGAAATAATCCTCAAATTGAAACTCTGGATCCATGATGAGCTCAAAAGAAGACGTGGATGCAGAGCAGGAGCAAAGTGAAGAGAGAGAAAGAGGAAGTTTAAACCTTCACTTTCATCAGTCTTATTGACAAATGTGAGATCTCTTTGCTAACAAAATGGATGAACTTGAATCTCTGTTGAAGACCCAGCCAGAGTATCAGGAATGCAGCATCATGTGTTTTACTGAGACACGGCTAAAGGAACATATCCTGGACTCCAGCGTGTCTCTGCCTGGCTTTCAAACAATATGAGCAGACAGAGATTTGAAGAGGAGCTGCAAAAGAAGAGGAGTTTGTCAGCTGATCACATCTGCAGTCACCTGTTGGGGGAGCAGCATCAGAGCAGGTGACATGAAGAGGCTGAACAGATTGATAAGGAGGACTGATTCTGTCCTGGAGACTGAACTGGAGTCTCTTGAGTTGATTGTCCAAAGGAGGATGAAGAACATGATGGAGAACCCTCATAATCCTCTTCAGAACACAGTAACTCAACAACAGAGTGTCTCAGTCAGAAGATTCTTCATAATCTGCTGCAGCACAGACCATTACAGGAGATCCTTCCTGTCCACAGCTAGAACCCTCTACAGGAGATCCTTCCTGTCCACAGCTAGAACTCTCTATGGCTCCCTGAAAAAGAACTGAGCTACAACAACACTTGAATTTCCCTTCGGGGATTAATAAAGTATTTTTGATTTGATTTGATTTTGATCATTGTGAGATCGAGCTGTTTTTAACATATCTGCTTGTACCAAGGATCAATCTGGATCAAGGACTGATCTGGATTGGTACAAAATTCCAGATAATATGATCCATCAAAAAAATGCAGAGCCTTCAGATTTGTAATCACTGCCAGAACGAATGATGATATAAACCTGCATCAAACATCAAAAGATAGTTGAGACATTGTGGAATCAGACGTGTTTTAATGTATTTTCATGGTCAATCAGTCTGATTATGTTGATACAACAAAGGTGAGACTCTTATTTTTTGTGGAGGTGTGAGCTCTACGAAGACTTTTCTAGTTTATTCTGTTATAGTTGGATTTAGTCTCCATCATCAATCCATCCATCTAGTGTTAATAACCACTTCATCCTGTTCAAGGTCATGATTAGCTGACATGTATCTGCAGCGGTCATTAGCCATGAGACGGGATACAACCTGGACAAGTCACCAGTTCTCATGAAGATGAACAAACACACAGATAGACTCACACCCAGTTTTACTCTACAGTAACAACATGTATGCTTTTGGACAGTGTGAGAAAAACCCACACGTCCATGCAGAAAAACCCTGACCAGGTGTTGAACCTATAACCTTCCTGCTGTGAGGCAACAGGCCTAATCTAATGTGCAGCCTGAGTGGATTTCATGTCTCGGCCTTTTTTAACCATATTCCAACAAAAAGTAATCCAACAAAAAGACCGTTGGTTGTGGCGGGTGGTTTTCTTAAGCGCGCACTTCGAACTTGATAACTTGAAAAAATAGTCTAAAGATTCTTGCATACTTGACAAAACGAAAATTAACGTAAACTAAGTCATCAAGTCAAAAAGTGGTCAAAACCTCCCTCCAACTAACCTGACAACTGGGACAAAAATGCCCTTGAAACGCTTTCCGTGTGCTTTTCATCACGTTAATTAATGGGAGGGTCCAAAAGTTTACAAACCTTTTACAAATAATTAAACAAAATTTACAAATTTAAATAGCAAATAGATAATATATTCTTACTATTATAAACAAAAACAAAATATGCATGTAATATGATTCACCATTCACAAAAAAGAAGAAAATGGCCACAACACTTATTATTAATATTATTATATATATATATATATAACATTTGATTTTCAAGTTTCTTAAGTTGAAATTGTGAGATTTGTGTCATGCTGGACACAGTCAGACCAGGGGACACGACCTTTCTAAATCACTTACTTATAATGAGACTTCTTTTTACTATGTGCACAGGTGAAATTGTAGTTTTCAGATAAGCTGAAAGTAAAAGCAGAATGAGTATCTGCTTATGAGGCATTGCTCCATTGTCAGAAAGATGAACTTGACATTTAAAGATTTGAGATACACTTCCTCCCTTTCTGCTGAGAAACAGATCAATAACATTCTCTTACTCTGACGTTAGAGCCAGAAAGAAAAAGGCTTTGCTAAGCACAAAGACGGGAAACAGAGACAAGCAAAAAGACCGTCCAAGTGTAAAAAAAATAAATAAATCAGCTTTTTACACGTCACTTAAAAAAACAGAAAAATGTCCAAACGAATCAAATTTTTTTATTTTTGTAAAGTTTTTAATTAGAAGAAATACAATTTGTGGGGTGCTTTTGCCAACTTGGAGTCAACTTTCATTTCATAATAAATCAACCATTAATAACAATCAATAAAAAAACAGCTGGTATCGTCACCACTTGTGTACATCTATACAGAAAGTGCTAGAGGTTAAATTTCAACAGTCCTTTAAAGGGCTTTTAAATCTGGATTAACATGTCCAGGGAGCATAAAAATAGCCTCCTCATGTCTGCGTCTATAAGCAGGAAAACAGCAAACTGACTGGAACAACACCATCAGCTTACACTGAGTCCTCATTGACTTACCAACCACTCTGGTGTTAAACATGTCTCTTTCTAGACCTTTTAATTCCTTAATACTGTGTGAACTTCTTTGTTACATAACTGTCAGATGCTGTTACACACGTGTCTACACAAATGATGATGTTATTTGTTAATTAACATGAATTGCTCCTTTTTCCAGACCACGTTCCTGCAGATCTGCAAGAGCCTTTCTACACAGACCAGTATGAGCAGGAACACATCAAGCCACCTATCATCCGCCTGCTTCTGTCTGGGGAGCTCTACTGCCACGTGTGTGGGCTCATCCTCCACAATGAGCAGGCTGCATCCCTCCAAAGCCACCAGTCCGTCATCCAAGCCCTGTCCAGGAAAGGCATCTACGTCCTGGAGTCCAACAACACACCCGTGTGTGATCTGGATCTCAGCTCGTCTCCCATCAAGATGGTCGGTAGATCCTTATGGCTAGTTTGATACCAGAGGGAAAGAAAAGTTGCTTCTTTCATGTTTAGTGGACGGCTGTTTTCTTCTTATGCATGTTTGTGTATTTTTGGTTTATTTGCATATTGGAGTCATTAATATTATGAGGACGTTGTCATAAGGCTGTAATAATCGGCACATGTTTGTCAAATGCACCACTTGAATTGATGCATAAAACCTTTCTGAAAATGATATTTAACAAAAATGATAGTTTAACATGATATTTGTATGTAATTAGCACATTTTTCCTTCCCCGAGTTGATAATAAAGTTAGACTGTTGAAATAAATAACTCACCAGTGGATCTTGCAGCTCTGTAATCTTTAGAGTCTCCTGCAGAAATATTTATGAAGCAAATGCTGCATCATTTTTTATTTAATAGGAATGAGCTGTGATATTAGTTTTAAAATACGCTGCATGATCTGAACTGACCGAAAAGCTGCAGAGGGGTTAAAGAAGTTATTTCCTATTTGATTTCCATCATTAGTGTTATTTTATATAAATATATACTGTATGTCTATCCTCTCAGAGCTCTCACATCCACCTGATTGATGCTCTGATGACGGCATACACAACTGACATGATCAGCATAGAGAAGGTGGTGTCCAGTGTCAAGCGCTTTGCGAACATCAGTGCCTCCAAGGAGCTGCCGTATAGCTTAGAAGATGCCATGATCTTTTGGATCAACAAGGTAATAATCACATGGAGTTATTTTTTTTGTTTATTCTTCTCTTCGTTCTTCACTGATTTATTTCTGTTGTAGGTCAACATGAAGATGAGAGAGGTCACAGAAAAAGAGTGTAAGATGAAACAACAGCTGCTGGATTCACCCAGCCATCAAAAGGTAACACTGAACCTTTTTTTTCCATCTGACACTTTGTTTGTTTGTTTGTTTGTTGCTTTTTTCTCTTTTACTGTTGAAAAAAGTTTAATGACTCCAATTCTTCAGAAATGCAAATTTGTCTTAGTTAAGTTGTTGACCCTGGCAATTTGCCATGACAGATTTGTGGATGACTTTTGTTAATCTTGAAAGCATTTCTGCACCATTTTTACTTAGCAGCCGTTCTAGACTCATTTTTACTAATAACTACATACCACAAACTATTTTTAAAGAGGCCATTTCATACAAATGTCAGGACTTTGTGGTTATTTCTTAAGTATTAACCAGTAATATGAAACATTTTATATATAAAAAACATCAGGAAACACTTATTAACAGACCTTGCAATTCGTTTCCATTAAAATTCGGGTGGTTCCGGCTCCTTCCGTAAGGCTACTGCGGCTGCTTCGTCAGCAGTTCGTTCATATTCATTATTCAAATTTGCTGGACTCTGATTGGCTAACAAACTAGCCTATCAGATCAAGGTATACTGTTTCCTGCCCCGCTGTGCATGGCAACTTCAGACGTCGTGCCTTCCTGTTTGCTACGTCTTATGCTACAGCTTTTAGCTAGCAGCATGCTAGGCGTGGTTTCAACTGCGGGAGCTGCCGAATACTAACGAACAAAGAAGTTGTGATGAAACAGATACAGGCCGTTCAGACTCGGGTGTTATCGCCACCTGCGTAGTTTGAGAGATTAAAACTGAAAGAGAAGTTATTGACCTGTTTTCACACCCACTATGAAGGTAAGAACACCTGTGGAGCTAAAATATTCAACAGAAACCTCAGAAAAAACCTTTTTAATGGAAGGGCCTCTTTAATTGGGTAGCCACTAAGAATCTGATGATATTTTCTTATTGTATTAGTTTGAAATTAGAAGTTTGCTACAGTGATAAGCATAACAGGATTATCATTTTTCTCCTTTTCTTTTTAGGGTCTAACTTTTTTTTCTAGATCATGTTGGTTTTCTTTCTAACACGACACACTATGTGGTTTCCTGTAGCTGTATCTGATCCTTAACTTGTCTGTTACTCTTTGTAACCAATCCCCCCTAACATTCCTTTCATCTGTGCTCCTTGGTCTAGTCTCCCTCCAAATGGTATTGGAAGCTTGTACCTGTAAGTGCAAATGTTTGCCTGTATGATTGTGTGTGTATGTGTGTGTTTGACTGAACATACCACTTAAAAACAAAGATTAAAATAAACAAAATGTGAACATGAGAACATAGTTGCGTGCTGCAAACATGATGTGGATTAAAAAGAAATATACAGTGTTTAAAGCTTGTTGCCCTACTCATGTGTTTTTATTTTAAGGACCTCTGTGGTACCTCCATCTACTTAAATCTGCTTCCTGTAAAACATCCACATCTACGCATCACTTCACACACATCGTTACCATGACGCTGAATATGTCCCCTGTTTTTTAATTGGCTGCTCATGTCCAATCACAGCTTGTTTCATTTCGCTTGTAACTTCCTCCCAACTATTTTTTTTCTTCCTCCACCAGCCTGATTTATTGCATGCTTTGGCCCATCACTTATCGGAGACTGTGGAGTTTTCTCATGTGGTAATATACTCATTATTGACTTTTTTTTTTTTCATTTCGGCTTTGTCTTTCTTATCCACTCTTTCCATTAGTCATTTGCTCAAACTGAATATTACTGACAAACCTTCCTGAGGAAGGACACACACGTATGTAAACCACATGTTACAACATGTTAGCATGCACATGAGAAGTCAGCTGTGCCTGTGGCTCTTGTCAGTGGTCCACGAGTAAAAATACGCCACATCTCATTGAATCTGATGATATTTTCTTATTGTATTAGTTTGAAATTAGAAGTTTACGACAGTGATGCGTTAAAGCATAACAGGATTATCATTTTTCTCCTTTACTTTTTAGGGTCTAACTTTTTTTTCTAGATCATGTTGGTTTTCTTTCTAACACGACACACTATGTGGTTTCCTGTAGCTGTATCTGATCCTTAACTTGTCTGTTACTCTTTGTAACCAATCCCCCCTAACATTCCTTTCATCTGTGCTCCTTGATCTAGTCTCCCTCCAAATGGTATTGGAAGCTTGTACCTGTAAGTGCAAATGTTTGCCTGTATGATTGTGTGTGTATGTGTGTGTTTGACTGAACATACCACTTAAAAACAAAGATTAAAATAAACAAAATGTGAACATGAGAACATAGTTGCGGATTGAATGTTTAATTAAATGATGTGGATTAAAAAGAAATATACAGTGTTTAAAGCTTGTTGCCCTACTCATGTGTTTTTATTTTAAGGACCTCTGTGGTACCTCCATCTACTTAAATCTGCTTCCTGTAAAACATCCACATCTACGCATCACTTCACACACATCGTTACCATGACGCTGCATATGTGCAGCTGTTTTTTATTTGGCTGCTCATGTCCAATCACAGCTTGTTTCATTTCGCTTGTAACTTCCTCCCAACTATTTTTTTTCTTCCTCCACCAGCCTGATTTATTGCATGCTTTGGCCCATCACTTATCGGAGACTGTGGAGTTTTCTCATGTGGTAATATACTCATTATTGACTTTTTTTTTTTTTCATTTCGGCTTTGTCTTTCTTATCCACTCTTTCCATTAGTCATTTGCTCAAACTGAATATTACTGACAAACCTTCCTGAGGAAGGACACACACGTATGTAAACCACATGTTACAACATGTTAGCATGCACATGAGAAGTCAGCTGTGCATTCTAATAAAACCAATCTGAAATAAAACCATGTAATAAAACCTATGTATGAGCTATTAAAACATGGACATCTTTTCTTTAGTTTGTGTGTTAAAATAAAGCAGGAAATAGTTTACAAAGTGATACATGTTGTTTTTGTGTGTGACAGGTGTTACTTGTTATTTGATATGTTTGTGTTCATTTGGGTTGTGTCTTGCTGTGTAGGTGCGGTACCGCAGGGATCACCTGTCAGGTAATCCTTTTCAGCATTTCCCTCTGTTGGAAGACCTGTTGAAGGACGTGTGTGACGGCGCAGCTCTGCTCGTTGTGATCCACTTTTACTGCCCGGATCTCATTAGACTAGAAGGTATGCCAACATGGGCATCCAAAAAATCATTTTATTTTATTGCTAAACGGTCTCAACCTTTCATCTGACTGTGAAAATACACAAAATTAAGCATATTTTTTGGTTTGATTTGTGCAGATATCTGCCTGAAGGAGGTTCCTACCATCGCAGAAAGTTTGTACAACATCCAGCTGCTGAAAGAGTTTGCAAACCAATATCTGAACAAATGTTTCCACCTGAAGCCTGAAGACCTGCTGTATTCCTCACCTGTACTAAAGGTAATCCAAAAAAACTTCAGTTTCGTTTGCACAAACTTTCACTGTAATCAATTAAAAACCACAAAAACAGTGGAGTTTCATTGAAATAAACAGAATGTGTTTCTTGTGGTGTTGACTTTGTTGTATCTTGCAGAATAATGTGATGGTCTTCATTGCGGATCTTTTCTGGTGCTTTGAAAGCGCGAGGCCAGACTTTGTTCAGCCCAGAGACGTTCAGGAAATCAAAGACGGTAGCACGCTTTTCTTTACTTTTGTGAGACTTAAAGCTGAATTGATTTTGATTAAAACAAGTACTTTTTTGTTTAAAAAATGGTATTTTTACCTTTTTTTGTCATTTATTATTAATGATGTATTTGTTTTGACTGTGCTCTTTTATTGTTTTAACAGTGAGACTGCTGCTGCAGCCCAAAACGTCTCACTCTTACATATCCATCTCCAACATCACTAAACAAAGTTTCCTTCCTTCATCCAACTCAGCTGACATCTTGACATCCACATGCTCTGACATCAGGCAAGGCACCAAGTAGAGAGAGAAAGTTCTTTAATTTTTTTTACTGGTATTTGCCCATTTGAATGTTGCTGTGCCACCAGCAATGTGACGCTGCACTAAAAGTTGATTTTCTAATTTAAAAATTTCTCTACAAACTTTAAAGATTCATTTTTAGTAGCTAAAACACTGTAAAAGTAATATCAAAATATTTTTTTGGATCATTTTTGACTACAAATGAACATCAGTTATATAAAACCTAAACTTTTTTGTTTTTCTCTTTCTCAGCTCTAAATCAACCTCTTTCATCTCATCTCATCCTGTACTGCCACTGAGACAGAGACAACAGAGGCTGACTGAGGAGACCACTTCAGGTCAGTTTTGTCAGATCAGCTCAGCTGTTCTTCAGCCTCGAGTCACCACTAAAGCTGTTTTAAAGAAAGGACCAAAACATCAAATGACTAAGCCTTTTACTGAAGGCAGGGATAATGGGAAAGCAAAACCAAATTATGTGCAGGGTAGGAAGACGTTTATGGAAGAATGTTTGTTGTTTGGTTGTGGGGTTTTTTGAGTTTGTCCTTTTATTTTTAAGATAATTTTTGGTCAGGTTTCCTGTAATTTTATTTTGAAGGGGTTTTGTGTTTCCTGTTTCCCTTGTCTCTCATTGTTTCCTTTATTTTTTTACCTTAATGGCTTCAGATCCATGTTTAACCTTTGTGTTCTTTAGCGTCTTGTATGTAATCCTGTTTTTGCTACCATGACAGTGTTTTTTTTTTCTTTATCAAAAATCATTTGTTTTTATCACATCCTCAAGTTACCTGTGCTTGCCTGCGTCTGAGTCCTATTACAACACCTCCACTGTTATGTATAATTGTGGAGTTCGGATGCACGTAGAGAGAGAGGCAAGACAGCAGTTCGAACAGTGTTTATTGTAGAGGGTGCGGATGGGTCTGAACTGGGGAAGAAATCTGAGCCAAATCAGGTCAACAATTATTGATGCGTGGATGATAGGAACTTACAGACTGGGACACAGGAGCAGGCGAAGGCAGAGTAGCTGTCCAAATGATGGGTCAAATCCAGACAGGGATAGAGACGAGGTCGGGAGTGGTCCAGGGTCAAGCACAAAGTTTCAACAGACCGACAGACAGGCATAAAGATGGACGTGTGTTTGGAAGCATGAAAGCATTCAACAAACAAGCATCAAACAAAAGGGGTTTAAATATGGAGACAGACAGGTGTGTGGAGTGAGTGTGATGACGGGGAACAGGTGCAGGACATTAACTAAAAACAGGACTAAGTAAAAACAAAACACAAAAACACAGAACTATGAGCAGACAAGAAAAGGCAGGAACATGGTAAAGACAGGGACCATATGTGATATTCCACATAACAATTTGTTCAAATCAGATAAAAGTCATTTTATGTATTGAAATTATTTTTAATAATATGACCAGTGTATCTATTTTGGTTGCTTTCTTTTATACAGAGCTGAGAAACAGGTCAAACACTGTGACACAAACAGATGGGCAACAGCAGGACTCTATCTTGGCGTGGCCAGAGAGGAGGGCGAGGTGAGCCCATGCTTACAGCTTCCCTCAAAAACAAACCATTTCTAATTCTACACATTTTTTAGCTCATGTAAATGGTTTCTTCTTTTTAGACCTTCACCACAATCAGTGCCCTATAAGCTACATATTGCAAAGGAGGGTGAGGTGGAGCGCATCAGTGGTGCTCAAAGCAAAGACAGCTTAGCCTCTAACATCATGAGCGTTACTCCCAAACACATGCTGAGGTCAGATCTGCCTCAGCACAGACTCAGTGGGCAAATTCTACTCCGTCACATGCACATCGAGGAGGAAGACCAGGAAATAGAGGAGGAGGAGCTTGTTTCTGTTATCCACCCTTCTGTTTTTTCTCGATCTAGAATTGGGAGCGATATGGAGCAGGACGAGCTGGAAATCCAGAGTGCAGGCCTGTCATCTAGGGGCGCTCGAGCTTCTGACACAAGTCCCTTTGCTCTGGACCACCAGGCAGACTGCTACTACCTGGAGCCTTTAATACCTTCTGTACCCAAACAGGCCAAAGAGAAAAGCATCACTGTGAACAAGCAGGAGGAGAGTGGTGAGGGGCGCTGTAGGGGGGCAGTAGCTCCTAAGAAAGTTGCCTCCAATATTTCAAGCCCTTCACCGAGGAAACCCCCTGTGGTTGGGTCAAACAGAAGTACCTTTACACCCACACCTGTGGAGAAAACAAGCAACATCACCATATCACAGTCTGGAAAAACACAGTCTCCAGGCTTTTTCCTTCATTCTTCAGAGGAACCAGACCAATGCCATCTGTTCTCTACTGTGGCAGAAGCAGGGCATGACTCGGACTCTGACATTGCGGACCTTGAAGATGATGAGGAGGACGATCAAACGGATCTGGCTAAAGATGTAGTGAAGACAGGAAGGGATCCTTTTTTAGAAAAATATGTGCCTGAATGTGGAGAGGGTGAGTCAGCCAAACTTAGAGAAGACTTGAAGGTGACTGAAAAGGAGGATAAAGAAGATGCCAGTGGACTCTCAAGTCCATGTCTAAGTACTGTATCGTGGGTGAGCAGCTGTAGTGCTTCAGGCAGCACAGGAATCAAGATGACAAGCTTTGCAGAGAGAAAGCTCCTTAAACTTGGCCTTCGCGATGGTTTCTCGAGTACCAGCAGCTCCCAGAAGACCACACCAGATGGTTCAGAGACTACCCCTCCATGGCTTGAAAAGGAGTCTGCTAGCATGGTTTTGGAGAAGAACATGATGGTTGGTCATTCAGTCGTGCCTTCAGAGCTGCTTCAGCTTCACATGCAGCTGGAGGAACAAAGGCGTGCAATAGAGTATCAGAAGAAGAAGATGGAGGCCCTGTCAGCTAGGCAGAGACTAAAACTTGGGAAAGCTGCGTTCTTAAACATCGTTAAGAAGGGTGAAGGCAGGAGTGACACACTTCCTCTACCCCTGAAACACTCCCAGGAATCCCCTGGATCATCATCTCACAGGAGGAAAGTTAAAACTCAATCCTGCAAAGATGATTCCTGTCTTGATAGTCTGAAAGGTCAAACAGAAGGGCAGGTGATCAACAGAGACAACAGATGGAACAACTTGTCCCAGGAAAATTGCTCTGAACCACATATAAATGAGTGTTCCCATTCTATCGATCTACTCAATCAAGCTATTAGTTCTATTCAGCAACAGATGTTGCAGCTTTCTTTACAGCAAGACCTGTTAATGAAACAGAGTGTGGCCTCACCACCAGAACCTGTACAGTCGAGCCAAAGCACAATCCCAGACATCACACATACAAAAACATCTTCTACCTCAGAATCCAGATCGTTTGCAGTTCACTTTGTAGATATTGGCGGCAGCAATTCTCTCCCTGCTCGACGTCCTCCCAAGCTCAGCTCCGGCCATCGCAGCAAAGTCTCAGACCAGAAAAAGAGTCAAGAAAGCAGCAAGGCAGCTTCTGCAAAGTCATCAATCTCATTTTCAGACTGTGCACATTCTTCAACGGAATGCACTGATGGAGAACAGGAGACAGGGAGTGCTGCTGAAAGCTCTAAATTTGAGAGAAACATTCAGAGAAATTTCACCTTCAGAGTCCATGAAAGCACCAGAGAGGGAGGTGGGCACTTCACAGGCAAACCAAAAACCCAGGATCCACCAGCTATTTGCAAGACATCTGAATCTCCATCACAGGATACAGAGCAAGAGGAGAACAAACCTGTCAACTCAATCAAAGAGATAATTAATGGCGATGAAAGTACCAGAATCAGGAGTCAGCTGATTGAGGTTGACTTGTCAGAGCTTAAAGATTCATTAGCGAATGGCAGCACTGCAGAAGTCGAGCAGAAGAACGTGTTGGGCTTCTTTTTTAAGGTAAAAACTCAGTGTTTTTTTTTTACAAAAAACGTGTGCAAGCGGTCGCTCCCATAGAAAGTGTCTGTTTCAATCTTCCAGGATGACGAGAAGGCAGAGGATGAAATGGCAAAACGGCGTGCTGCCTTCCTCCTCAAGCAGCAGCGCAAAGCCGAGGAGGCGAGATTCCGCAAACAGCAGCAGGAAGCAGAGAGCGAGCTCAAACGAGATGAGGCTCGGTAGGTTCAAACTCCTGCACACATAAGATTTATCTTAGAGGCAAAACTACAAGTGTGTTGGACTAGAAGTCTTAAATATTGCAATGTTTATGAAAGACGTAAAGCAGAGGAGGAACGCATTCGTAAGGAGGAAGAGAAGGCGCGCAGAGAGCTAATCAAACAGGAGTACCTGCGGAGGAAGCAACAAGCCCTCATGGAGGAGCAAGGTCTCATCAAACCTCGCACGAGGATTAAACCCCGCAGGAACAGGCCCAAGTCACTGCACCGTGAAGAGTCCAGCATCCACCCCAAAGGATCCACCACACGTAAGACCATCTGAGTAGTTCTTCATTTTCCAAGATGCTCTTTGTCGTTTTCATCATTTACTGCTGACGAGAAAATATATAGTATGAATTCATTGGCTCGTTCTTTTGTTTGGTGATTTTGCACCTGGTGTCATCATCTGCGTGTGTGCACGTGTGTCATGCAGGCGATTCACTGAAGGCTTCCATGTTAATCAAAGCCCAGGGTTCAGCAGCAGGCTGCAGGGGAGGTGAACATTCCTACCTGCTTTGCATACTAATACCAAGCATGCACAGCTGATTAAAAACTATTCTTAAAGTAGACTCTTTAAAACCATTTATGCAATATTCATCTATAGCTGGTTATTTCTTTTTTGTTACATTTGTTGTTGTTTTTTGTTTGCAGTCATTTTTCTGTAAGTCATTAGACTGTTATTTGGGAATTTAGTTGAACTTTTCATTGTAATTTTTTGGTGAAAAGAAGTCATAAAACAAAAATAATGTCACTTTTTTTGCCCCCGACTTTTAGCCGATCTGAGTTTCAGTCATCGAGGTTCAACGTTCTCTTTGGCAACAGACGCAGACAGTGTTCTCTCTGCAGGAACCGAGTCAAACAGGTGAGAGTTTTCTCCTGTAAATACTGCAATTAGATAAATCTTGCATGTCCTCGCAGTAAACTAATCAACTTCTGTACATGGTCCACAAGGGCTGCATCTGTTTGCTCTATGGATTCATTTCCCATGCTGAGCAGGGCCTCCAGCAGGAACATGGAGCGAGACTGGGAGAACGGCTCCATAGCCTCATCCATCACTTCAACTGAGTATAACGGTCAATATAAATGCTGAGTTTCTTCCTCTACTCTTTTAAATAACTACACAATTACATTTATGTGTTTTATATGTGGTTTACATATTTTTTGTTTGTTAAAAGGTCCAAAACTTTTCAAGGAGCCCAGCTCTAAATCCAACAAGCCAATCATCATCAATGCCATCGCCCACTGCTGCCTTGCTGGGAAGGTTAATGAGGTCCAAAAGAATGTAGTTCTCGAGGTGTGTATGAGTGCAGGATCATGGTTACATTTATTTGTGAAGTTTATATATCTCATTGTATATTATGGATGCTGTTTCTGTTTTCCAGGAATTAGAAAAGTGTGAATCCAACCACCTGATGATCCTCTTCCGCGACGGCGGGTGCCAGTTCCGTGCCATTTATTCTTACGCACCAGACACCGAGGAGATTGTAAAGTTCACAGGCACGGGCCCGCGCACCATCAGCCGAAAGATGATTGACAAGCTTTACAAATACAACTCAGACCGCAAGCAGTTCACCGTCATCCCCGCCAAGACTGTGTCAGTTAGCGTGGATGCTCTGACCATTCACAATCACCTGTGGCAGGTTAGGAGGCCAGGGAGTGCTCGAAGGAAGTGATCAGGATTGTACACACGTCACAGTTTGTGTTCTTTAAGCTACTATTGGGCAGGACCCAAAAAACTTAGAGAAGACTAACGTCTTCTTGGAGCAAAGACTGAAATGTTATGTGACAGTGTGCTGGTATGAAACATCTACCAACACAGTAGACTGTACCAAGTCTTTTCATTTTGTCACCGTTTTATTTTGCATGTCACTCTTCAGTATTTTTATTTTATAGATGTTTCCTCCATGAAATAAACACGTCTCATAATTCTTTTATTCACATTTTTTATAGCACAGAAGAAAAACAACCTCTAGAGTCAAATACTATGAATTGTCCTCACAGTAGGAAACTTACTGGGTTGCAACCAAAGACAGGCTGTGACATACAAGTTAGATGTTGCACGATTGATTGAATGGCTGGTTGGTTAGCTTTATTTGGGGAATTTTTAAGAATCTGTATTGGTCAGGCACATTTTTGGGTTGAACAGTGTTGTTAAACTTGATACAGAGCCTTTGTGTCTGTGAGTTTTCTGCAGTGAGCTTTATTTGACTCTCATTAATATATATACAGTAGATCAACTATCCACTTCACTGAATTAGAAACATCAGTATCGGCCATTGGAAAACTTAATCAGTTGACCTTGAGTGGAGGCTAATATCTAAATCTAATCTCTAACATTTACTGTGTCAGCTTGGCAAAAAAAAAACTTTCTGCTGTCATTTATCCTATACCACACAATCTCTTCTCCTTCTGCTGGTACGTCGTACTTTTACAAAGAGGAGGCCAAAATAGACTTTTTCAGTATCCATATGGATTTTGTGTTTGGAAACATTGATGTCTAGTTGGATTTTCCTTCAAGTGTGTTTGCAGGTGTAAGTGATTCTTTGTGTTTGCTGTAAGCAGAAGCCTGAATGTGGTTTAACTGATGAATAGTACTTTAAAAATGTCCATCCTACAACAGAACATTTTATGTCTGTATTTATTTTGAGCTGTTTACTGCTGTTACTGGGAGGGAAATCATGCTAATAATCGTCCTAACAAGAAAGTATTTGCTGGTTTTCATTAAATTTACGATATATAATATCTTATTAACTCGACACTCATCCGAAATCCCTGCCCGGCTCGCACTTCTGCACTGAAACAACTGAGCTGGGTCATAACTGCTCTGAATTCTGCTGAGATGTCACATCTAAATTAATCTCTGCAATGCAACAGTTTTCTGCTAGTGGTGGATTTTTCACTGGGTGATATTTTGGGTAAACTGCACTATACTTGATCATCATTTGCCGCATTTTGTACATTTTTTGAATAGTATTTTTTTGTACGTATCGTACAAATTGTTTACTAAAAAGTAGGCACTATTTTGCATTTGATTGTGTTAAAAATATGTTGTCTTATTTGAGTTATATTTTATGTTAAGTTATTCAGAGATATAATAAATTGCAACTTGGAATGTTTTCTTGCAACTTGTCTTTCTATTGTATAATTTGTTTTGTCCGTGTGTTTTTCCTTTCATTTCCCACTTTTATTCTGTTTTTCTTTAAAGACCCACGCCGATGAAAATCGTGTTTTTTGGGTTGTTAACATGTTCCTGTGGCGTTTTTCTGATGATAGAGGATATATCTTAAAGAGGTCATTCCAGGTTTCTGTTGAATATTTTAGCTCCACAGGTGTTCTTTCCTTCATAGTGGGTGTGAAAACAGGTCAACAACTTCTCTTTCAGTTTTATTCTCTCAAACTACGCAGGTGGCGATAAAACCCGAGTTCGAACGGCCTGTATTTGTTTCCTCACAACTCCTTTGCTCGTTAGTATTCATCAACTCCCGCAGTTGAAACCACGCCTAGCATGCTGCTAGCTAAAAGCTGTAGCATAAGACGTATCAAACCGGAAGAGACTATGTGTGCTGTTGCCATGCACAGCGGGGCAGAAAACAGTATACCTTGCTCTCATAGGCTAGTTTGTTAGCCAAATTGAGTAAAGCAAATACAAATAATGAATATTAATGCAGCCCAAAGCCTGATGAAACCAGCCGAATCTTGACGCAGACAGATTGAAAGGTCTGTTAATCAGTGTTTCTTAACGTTTATAAAGATATAAAATGTTTCATATTACTGGTTAATACTTAAGAAATACCCACAAAGTCATGAAATTTGTGTGAAATTGCCTCTTTAAGAAAATTAAGCTCAAAATTTCATTTCTGAGTATTTCTGCAACTGTGAATCAATAGCGATGCAAAAATACGTCTAACTTAGAGTGCATTTGTGACATAGAAAAGGCACTGGGCGGGGCACAAGCTCATGCTCCGCTAGCTGTAAGCTAGCTATAAGGTGTAAGCTAGTGGTAGTGTTAGTATAAACAAAGATCTCTTAGCAACAGGGAGGGGTGGAGAAGATCCTCTGCACCAACAGTTCCACCCACAGTGCAGAGGCGAATTGCTAATGAGCTACTGCCGCTATGCAGAAACTACTTCCAAGAAAATGGTACAGGTTTTGTGATTTTTGGTAAAAATGACATAATTGTAATTTAAAGACCACTGAGAACATTTTAAAACAGCTCAAAAGATTATCGGAGTGGGTCTTCAACCCTTTCTTCTCTGTGCAATATGTGTGTTCATGAATAAATTTTAAGTTTGTTCACACACAAGCTACAGCTTCTGCAAAGAACATGAAGATGTACTCAGTTGATTATTTCATGACAAGGTATATACTGCAGGGTGCAGGTATTTCAGTTTTCAGATCACTTGGCATTAGTTAAATTGAGCCATTTTTATCTACCCAACTTTATTATTATAAAAGGTAAATGCACTTGAGACATTCATTATTACTAAAAAAATGATAACTGTCATTAAGGTTTTTCAAAATTTGGTGTTAATGTGTTAATGTGTCTGGGTAATGCTGTACAAATACAAAATTAGTTCACAACTTTAAACAGTTTTATTGGATTTTATAACACACTTATGTGCACATTAATTTAAAATCAAGTACAACTCTAATCAACACTGACGTTTGCACAAAGTTAGGCTTAAATGCAAAAACCCTAAAATACAGACCTTGTTCAAACAACCACAACTGTAAAAGTTTTCCACTTAGTAAACCGTTAAGAGCAAAATGCCATTTTCTGCTTAACAATATGAAACAAATAAATCCTTCATATCTCAATGCTGAATAAAGAACTTTAGCAGTTTCAGTGCTAAAAACATAAAACCAAGGACACTGATTTTTATTTGCCAGAGACTCCTTGATGCCACTGATGAACTACCTCTATAAATTAGCTACTAAAAGTATATAGTATAAGTTAAAATGCACATGTTTCAGTCACTTATGGCTATTTAAGTGTTAGATTTTAGATGGCAACAAAAAAATTCCATTATCGATTTGAAGCTAAAACCTTGGGAGGTTTTGACAACAAATAAGGATCAAACGTTTATTTGGGAATTCAGATTCCCTTCGACTGAGGCCAGCTTTGCAAGTGTGATGATTCAGTTTAGGCTCATATAATAGATACTAGGAAAAAAAAAGATCCTGATGAAATTATATTTACAGCGCTTTGTTGCATGATGATAAAAACATAACTCACATAAAAATATACATATATCAGACAGTAGGTAGGCATATAAATTAATTTCATCTAGTTGGAGACTGCAAGACAGGGAAAAAAAGGCAGCCAAGATCACTTTCTTTCAGGATCTATAAGTGATCAGGATGAAGCGGATCATTTAAAGGCAAACATTGTGTCAGAGCTGAGTGTCCTCTTTGGCGTCTACGCTGGACTCTCGCCGCTCTTTAAGACTGCTGCTGTGAATGGGAGGCTCCTCTGGGACGTGAGCCAGAGGGTCCGAACGAATCAGGTACCTAAGAGATGTTAACAGAGATGTTAATCTTCTCTCTTGTGTTACATTTCTACACTGGCCTTTCACTCTTACAGCAGTGACAAATGTGTTTCATTAAAAAAATATACAAATCATTCAATTATTTACACATAAAATATGTATCATATTCAACATGCCTTCTTCTTAATATCTAAGAGCTCTATACAGTATTTATTTTCCTAAAAAACATCTTTATTTAATCATATACAGTCCTTCTGAGACAGCGGCTGTTGCATTAAAATACCTCCTGCAAAAGGTGAAAATCTGCGAAATACAAACTGTATCTTCACATGTTTATTTTTATTTATTTTAAGTACTTATAAATACACATTATGCAGTGATACACTTTGATGCTGAGTGAGCATGTGGCAACATAACCACATATACTGATCTGAGCTAATCGGCACCAGAATATTTGACCACTTGCTTCTCAGCTAATTGCCATCTGCGTATGAAACTAAATGAGGAAGCACATGTTCATAGAGATATGCTAACATAAAAAATAGGCAAATTAGTGAAGCTGCAAAAGTCAACGCACAGTACAGTGAGAGATTACTATCCATTTCTCCTGCCCTCTGGTGGAGGATTTGGGAACTACAGGTTGCAAGTGCCAATTATATTATCATTATTATTATTGTTATGAAATCACTTCATAATAAACATAAATATTTTTCTGACTGATGTTATATGTTTAATGTTGGAAAAGTATTAATTAGTTTAGTTTAGCTGCTAAATGTTTCTCTAGTGTCACAAACTTTGCTTGTTTCATTATGCTAAAAAAGAACGCAGAACTTGATAACCTTGAAAAAAAGGAGTTCAGTATTATAACTTGTAGGTTCCTCCCTCTTATGGTGCGTTCACACCGGCCACTTTGTCAACGTCAAGCAACGCTCATAACGCTCCAAGTTTGATGTTGTCAGAGCGCATAGGCGTTAAAGCTCGTAACACTGGACCATTAAAAAGAGCGCAGAGGCGGTGCTTCCTTTGTTATCGGATGTTCTGAGCTATGGCGGATCATATAGAGAGAGTGGCTTGGCTTTATGTACTCCGTTTGTGGATACACCCCATTCTTCAGATCCGTTCTGAGTTTGAGGAGTTAAACCATTTGCTTCAGAAGCTACATATGGATGAGGTTCACTTCCAGCGCTACTTCGGTCTGTCCCACTCCCTGTTTGAAGACTTCCTGCTTCATTCAGGTACGTCACTACGATGAGACGCTCTGATTGGTTGACATGCCGCTTCAAGAGCGTTATGAGTTTCGAGCTTTTTGAGAGTTTCAAGCGTCAACGCCTGAAACGCTCGAAAAGCTTGAAAAGTTGCCGCTCATAACGCTCACAAAGTGCTGCAGAGCCGTTGACGTCTGTCTGACGCCCGTCCACCATAGACTTTACATGTAAACTTGCCGCTTCTGACGTTGACGGTTGGGCCGGTGTGAACGCACCATTAGTGTATGCTATGCTTTAGTTTTGTCTCCAAAAAGTAATAAAAAATCCCACCAAAAAATACAAATTATAAACGTTACACCAAAATAAAAATACTTACACAATATCATTAAGCTCCAGCCTGGTGTCAGGAGAAGGGTTAATTAGGACGTAGGACAGCGTGTTCTGGTGATCATTCTGCTCATCTGAAACAGAAATATATACAGTTAGCAACACAATAGTCCTTTGATCAGTCTGGTGTTGACAGTATTTTTACCTTGTAGGTATCCCAGATTGACTCTATTCATGACGTCACTGGCTGTCAGGTTTGTCAAGTCATCTGTATTTAGACAAGTAACAGATATGCTTTAAAACATGTTAGAGTTATAGGACAAAGAATGAAATGTTCATGTTTACCATAACCGGAGGTGGGAAGACCCAGATGCCTCATGCGGTTTCGGACCAACTCAAACAACTCCTCCCTCTCAGAGCGTCTGTAGAGGTTGAGACGCTGCTGGGCGATACGCTGGGCGTGGTCTTTGCTCGAGTCCCGGCCCACCCCTTGCCACCTCACGCTCTTTTTACTCAGACGCCGCGCCCACTGCATGCTCTTCTTCCTCAGCAAGGGGTGATCTGACTGATCGTTGCTGCGAGACTCATCTACCCTGTCCTTCGTGTCCTCGCACTCATCGACGCTCATTGACACCTGTGACTAAGGTTAAAAAGTCAGAGTTCATCTTTTTTCACGTGATTATAATGAAAAAATGAAACACAATTTGGCAGTCTCACCTCAGAAGTAGTAAAAATGTGAGACTCTGTGCGATATATGCCGATGGGAATTTCAGCACTAGAAGAGCAGAGTTTCTGGAACAACCTCCCGTAAGTACCAATCCACAGATCTTCCTCTTTTATCTTCATCTAAAACAAGAGATGATGGAAAGTCCTCTTACAGGTTGAATTACACTTCATGATTTTTTTTTTCTTGTTCAGGACTCACAGCACAGAGATATCCTGATCCGGGAGTGGTATCCAGTCCCAGCAGCAGCCTCGCAATAAGTATCATGTAGTCCTTCACAAAAGACTGAAAACAGAATGAAAGAAAAAAAAAAATCAATTAAAAAAACTTGATGAAGAGTTTAAACACTGAACACAAGAGGGCAGCAGTGCGTTTTGGGAGTTAAGCTGCTTTTCCTTGATTGAATTCATTATTTTTTTCCCTGTCAAAGCAACAGTTTCTAAGCTGATGTGAGCCATCTAAGGCCGTGTGCACACAAACCTGGTAAAGAAGGGTGTCCAACATGCTGATACTGAACACTCTGCCAGCAGCGAAGGGCAGGCGAAACATGAAGGCCAAGTTGGAACCTTTGTCACGCTCTTTCTGTGGAGGTTTGCACAGCAACATTCAAATGACCCGTCACAAAATTGAGAATGAAAGAACACTTCTCGGTAATGAACAATGCAATTCATTTTAAGCCCAGTGGGTTTTTGTCTAACCTTCTCTAGCTTGGAGAGAGCTAGTGAATAGCAGTCCTTTGCTCTAAACTGCATGAACCTCATGTTGGATGGATGAGTCAGTTCTGTGATAATACTGAGACTCGGAAACAACCTGAATGTCATAGAAACGATTCAAACTCATTTCAAATCGAAACTTTGAAGCTTTTCAAGGTGATGCTCAGATGAAATGATTTTAGAACAAACTGGCCGACAACAGACAAGATAAAACCCACTTAATTACCTGAACATTGTTTGTACATTGACAATAGTTTTGGCATCAGCCATGTAGTCCTCCTCGGCACTCATTGTACTCTCTTTATCCACAACAACCAAGTTATCAGCATAAATAATACCACACTGGAGAAGACTGTCCAGACTGCAACAAACAAACAGACATCAGTAAAATAGTCTTAAACAGACTGTATCGAGATTAACATGAAAATTTCATCGTAAAAGCAGAAGGTTATGTCTTACTTGTCTATGGATCCAGCCATGTAATACACCATCGGAAAGCAACAAATGGCCTCCAAGAAGTGATTATCAGGCCTGAACATGTGATAATAAAACAGGAATTGATTTAACTTCCATTGTACTGCTTTGTATAACAGATGCACAATAAATACAAAAAAATGTAAATAAAACTAGCATGTCAGTTGCACAAAAAAGCTTTTGAGATGATAAATCCTTCCCCAGAAAGTTTTTGTTTCTCTTTTGTTTCAGCTGATGTTCATCTCTGCTATTGTTCTGGGCAGTTTCTTACAATTTGTTTGTTTCTTAGCCAAATTAAGCAACAACTAAAAAGCCAGATTTAATGAAATGTGAGTTTGAACAAAATAAGCACATGCATGATTTTGGTGATGACCTGTTAGATTTAAAAAAAAAAAACTCTTATTGTTTGTTTTTTTTGCAACTTTTTTGTAAAGCACGTTGAATTTATTAGTTAGAAACAAGTACAAAAGCAGTTCCTTATTGCTGCTTTCGATGTTTTATTTGGATCCATTCTAAGCTGTTGTTTGCATCATGAAGAATATTTTGTGTTCAGCAAGTAAACCAAAGCCTTGTTGGATTTAGATTAGTAAATTGATGTGATTGGTTTAGATAACCCTATTTAATTAGTGTAAAACTGATGCATTACAAGGCCTTTTCTACTGGCCTAAACACCTATATTTACAACCTGACTTCTAATATTTGCTTCAATAAATTGTATTTGTAATGCAATTAATATTAATAATGCAATTATTATTAATTATTCCCAACATTTTGCAGCATTTCCATTGGCTGCACTGCTTCCAGTACATGTATGTACATTTTTTTTTTGTCCAATCAGATTTCAGCCAGTATGTGTTGCCAAGTAAGTCTAATCTACCCAGAGCTTTCAAACTCTGTGATGCTGGCTGATGTAACTTAAACTACATTAGCAATGGGACTGTCTCTTTAACAAATCAGATTTCAAACTTGCTTCATTGTGCTAGTTGGCCGACAGTAACCGCAGTATTTTTCTGTCTTCTGTTATGTGATCTGAACAAAACATCCAAGTTTGTCAAGCAAAATAAGTTTATTGCGATCTGCAGGCATGAATATGTTTGAAGACGATTTTTTGCATCTAAAATGACTCACGGTGGAGGAAAAATGGACTCTGTCTTTAGCATACTTAAAATTCAATTTTCAAGGTAAACTTTTCCAGAAAAGCAGCTCACTAGCTTGTTTTAGCTGGATAAAGGGTTTGTTTGGCATTGCCAGACCTGCGTCTACAGTCTTTTACTGGCTTTTTTCATTCTAGAATAGCACTACACATGGCGGCAGCTTGTTGGAGTAACTCTGTGATTTTACAAGCAGATTTTTCTAGTTTGAGTGTTTCTTGCTTGTTTTCTTTTTGTAAACATGAATCTTTTTGAATTATTTTTATTCTAGTTTGAATGCTGTGCAGATTGAAGGACTTTAGCTTTATTTGTTACTATCATGATGTGTAATAGCAACAAGAAACTTGATTACAAGAAAGAGCAGCTGATGGACATTTTTAAGACTCAAATACTTCTAAAATATAGACCCCAAAACCCTGATGAATTAAAAAGAAGAAGATGTGAATGTAAAGCAGGAGCAAAGCGAAGAGAGAGAAATCTTCTCTTCCATCAGTCATAGTGATGAATGAGAGATCTCTTGTTATGTCTGCGGTCGCCTGTTGGGGCGCGTAATCAGGGCGCCATCCACCCATCCATCCATCCATCCATCCATCCATCCATCCATCCATCCATCCATCCATCCATCCATCCATCCATCCATCCATCCATCCATCCATCCATCCATCCATTTTCTGAACCTGCTCCTTCCTGTTCAGGGTCGCAGGGAGCTGGTGTCTATCTCCAGCGGTGAGAGGACGGGTACACCCTGGACAGGTCGCCAGTCCATCGCAGTGTGTACTCACATACTTAAGAAATGTCATCAGCAGTGGACCAAGTACTGTTCCAATTCTAAGTACACATCAAGGCAAGCTCAACAAACCCGGAAGTGTTCTTGCTCCGCCTATTTTATCGAGGATGCATCGATGCATCCCTCTGCGTACTTGGGCCAAGGTATCCCATAATGCACTGCATCAAAAACCATTTTACCTAACGTATTTTCATTTTAATTTCTTTTACTTGTATACTAAGATAGGACGTTTGTTTGCGTATTGTAAGTATTTTAACTATAGCTTAAAGCAACATTTGGTATGGTTCTGTTCTAAATGCCGTCCTTCTACTCCCATATTCTGTAGTATTGACTTTCTAGTGTACTTGCTAAGAACTAACTTGTCAAGACGAAAGAACATACAAGCATATTTGAGTATTGAGAAACGGCCAGAGTGTCTTCAGTCAGAAGCTTCTTCAGATCTGCTTTAACGCAGACTCTACTAGAACATCTACAATGGCTCTCCGAACAAGAACATCTAATTTCCCTTTGGAGATTAATAAAGTAATTTTGAATTCGAATTCAATTTTCATTGTATGTTTGGTCAAAGTGCTATTTAATCATGTTTTCATTAAGCAGACGATAAATCCTTATAGAGTTAGATTTCCTCTCCACATCAATAAATATTTAATCTTGTGGGATCAGAAGAGACGTAAATCAACCCCAGTAATAATACACTGTTATTACTTCAATAACAATGTTAACGTTGGCACTGTCTACATGTAATACTGAGATCCTCCACAAGAGGGCAGAAAACATGTCTAAGATTAAGTAATCCAGATCTTTGAGGAAAGAATTAGTCCTGTTAAAGAGGTAGACGCTCAAAAAGAGACACATCAGATTTGATATATTTGCTTAACTGATTAAGCAATTGCAAAGAAACTGTTTTTGAGTCTCTTTCTCATTTCTGGTTATATGTTCTAGAAATTAAAAGGCTGTAATTAATGAATTTTTGATGCAAATACTCCCAGATTAAATGAAACAACACTTCATGTTCATAGTCAAATAAACAGCTAAAAAAATGACACACTAGGTTTCTGTGTCCCCAAATCACTTGGTGCTTATAAACTTAGCATACCGGTATACACGATTACATTATCAGATTATAATATCATCTTTTTAGTACAACAATGAAAATGACTTAATATCAGACTGCTATTTTAGAAACAAGTATAGTTCTGGTGTGGTAATGTTCAACATGGAAGATCTCAGTTATCTCACTGGTTAGAGTGTCTTCAGCCTGCAGGTTGAGTCCATCTGATGCTGAACACACTCAGAACATTTTAGTGGCTCTCTGACGTTCTGTCTCTCAGTCTTGACAGAGCGTTGCTTTATGCATCTGCCCAATCCTGCTGACTCGAGACCCAAGGCTGTGCTTGAATCAGAGAGCGTGGGTGTTCGTATTTGTTTGTGTGCGACATTGGCAGAGACCAAGAGAAGCATGCTGGGAGACTTTACTGCTCTGCATGCGTTTCTTATGAGAGTCCTTCGAGCTGGCTTGTGGTGGCTGAAAGGGAAAACATCAGGGCTGTTGATGAAAGTTTGTATAGAAATCAAAAGAAATTTTCTTCCCCTTGTAGCAAATATATAACCTCTAGGTTCAAGGCAAAGAAGCTTTCTATTGGTTAACGTCTAGAGGTACAGAGAGTTTTTATTTTCTTTGTCACTAAAAACACCCAGTAAATGAGAGCAATAGTGCTAATCTAACATCAGAATTAACAATGGAGTCCCACCTCCACAGCCTTGTCCTAAGTGCTTGCTGACGTGAGCTTTTCAGCACTCATAATGTTTCCCAGCGTGACACGAAAGAAGAAGGAGTGAAAAGGAAAGAGAGGAACAATACATATGTGTTAAGAACTCACGGGTTATCCAGCAGCAAGACAATGGGATTGAGCTCTTTCCTGGGTCTGTAATAAGCTCTGAGTGGCACGATGAAGTTATAGAGACCGTTCCCTGCAGTCTCAGCAGACACAATGACGAGCTTGTTTTTAAAGCCGTAAGCCTTTGCATCTTCAAAACTGTTGTGCGTGCATCCCTGCACAAGAAGGGAAGAAACAGAGGTATTTTAAGTATGCTTTTATAAAGTGAAGGACAGAGGGAGAGAGGAGAGAGGGGAATGGCTGAGTCGGTGTGTAATTGAGTGACTAAGTTGAAGGAAAAGCGACTGCCCACCTGGTCCAGTCGTAGGCAGCAAAATGGAGCTTTTTCAGCCAACAGATGGCACAAGGTGGGCGAGCTCCCAATGTATGGAGAGTTGGGAGGATAACCTTTCACATACCTGAAAACCAAATCCAGGATGAATGAATGATGCATTTCAATAACACATACTCACTGTGTTCTTGTCTGCTAATTCCTGGTGTCTTCTGATTGGATATAAAAGAAACATGTGGAGATAATTAAAAGAATACAAGTAAAAAAAAATACATATGGCTGATGCACATTAAATACCTATACATAAGCCAGAGCAATAAAAACCTACTCTCAAATTATTGCTTAATTGGTAAGAAATGAAATTGGCTAAATGTTTCAAAAGAAAAAGTTAAAATCATCGATTTCCATTAAAATACACAGCATGCTAATCCTAACCCATAACAAGCTAATCAGAAATTTGATATTTTTAAAATATATGAAGCCAGAAAATAACAGTTATCTTAAGCTGTCAGAGAACTGCAGAGACTGACAACCAAATGACTGTGTGGTGCAGAATCACTTCACATGGGCTTAAGTGCCCTGAGCAGCTGAGTCACCATTTAGACTCTCTTCCTTTCTTGTTTATGTTCAGTGTGCTGCCTAACACATTAAAATGCGACATGGCTTTTGCAAAAAAATGCTGTAAAGTAAAAAGTGTCAAAATCCCAGCACTGAAGCAAAGTTATATATTTATAATCCAACAGACAGTAAAGAACTTTTTTATATGCATTGATTCAATATACTTGAACCTTTATTTTCAACAAACACCTTGTGCATAAAAGAGAAGGATGTCAACAGACTTTATAAGAGACAGAACCCGGGAAAAGAACCTGGACCGATTTCTGTCTCCTCATCCACCTTAAGTCTTTGTGTTGACCAGCTGTCTCCAGTGTTCACAGACATCTTCAACACTTCACTGGAGACATGACATGTACCAACCTGCTTCAAATCCTCCACCATCATCCTTGTCCCCAAAAAGTCAAGGGCCACATGTCTTAATGACTACAGACCTGTCACTTTGACCTCTGTGGTCATGAAGATCTTTGAGCACCTTGTGGTAACCCACCTCAAACAGATCAAGGACCCTCATCTGGATCCCCTTCAGTTCACCTACAGAGTAAACCGTTTAATTGGGGATTGTGTCTTTGGAGCCAAAAACCTAAAACCAGGGGTAATTCAGAATTCTCCAAAACCACAAACTGAATAATTTCATTATGGTCAACCCACCCCCACCACCCACCACCACAAGTGAAAATACACTCTTGACTTTGTTGAGTGGTGGAAATGGGAAAAATGCTAATGTTAGTTGTGATGTCACTACAGGTAAGTATAATCAAGTAGATCACATAGTGACCAGACTGTGACTGTATGACAGAAAACATAAACATGAAGCTCTGACCTGATCTAAAATCCATTCATTTATCTTCAGTATTTGTGCTTCAAGGTCTCTATGTTTTGGGGTATCAGAGAAAAATATATCCTTACTCAATAGATGAGCGTCCCTTTTCTTCTGTAAAGACAGTGTCATCCTCTGATTGGTCACCTAAGAGGTCACATGGCAGGATTGCAGCAGAGTCAGCTATTTCTTGAACCGGAGCGATGCTTGGTCGCCGACTGCCTGTTCCGTTAATAGGCGGGACCAGTTTGCCTCCTGAAATGTTGGGTGGACTTGTATTTTGAAGATCCATGGCAACAGTCCCTGTGAAAATATATTTATTATATGTGGAATTTCTGAATCTAACTTTGTTAAACCCTGGTGCGTATTATACTTGATTTACTAATTTCTAAGAGCTCTACACCTTTAACAGGATTATTATGTTCCATTATAACCTGATGTATCAAATCATATACAGGTCTTCTTCCCTCCGCTAGAGGATCTACAGCAAGTACTACAAGTAGCAGGAGCATCTTTTTAAATATTATTATTTGACAAAAGATTTCCATCTTAAAAAATATAATTTTTTATCATTTCATGTGTCTGACATCAAAAGTTTAAACTCTGTATAACTGCTACCTCCAGTTTTCTCAGTCTAGTTTCCTCACCCATGCTGGCAATGATGCTGTGCACAGGAAGCTGCGAAGGCCCATCATAAATCCCTCCGATGGTTCGGCCCTTTCTTTCCTCCTGGTTGAAGATGAAGGCTGAGTTCTCCTCTTTGGTGATGTTGATGTAGTAGCACGTGTCGGTAGCAGCCATGATGTGGTGTGGACCAGGATTCAGCAAGATGCTCTTGTTGTCCTCCCTTTTAATCCCAATAAGACACACACCGTACCTGGAGACCACAAACCTGCTGTTAGCGTGAAGCATCTCAGCCACTGGCATGTGAAGAAATTAACTATCAAAGGTGGCAGGTGAACAGTTAGTGGCTGAAACTGAAGAATGGAGAGGCACAAGCTTCTAAAAGGACGGTAGAGTCAGTCTCAGGAAATGTGAACAACAATGAAACAACAATGAACTCAAACAGATTATCATGAAAACAATATAATCGGATACTCCAATCAGAAAAATCTCTTATAAAACTGATCATGTTGTTTTATGCAAATGGCAAAAAATTGACTCTGATACATGTAAAATCCTCTTATCTCGATCTGGTCAAGTATTTCTGGGAAGCAAACAAAAAAAAAAAAAAACAAAATCCCAAAATAAACAGATGAATTTTCAAAAATAATTCTGTAAAACCGCAACTGAAAATCTAAGGGGGATGATTTATCTCACATGTCAACTCACTTCTTGTGAGCATGAAAGGAGGCGTACGTAAAGCTTTTGCCATTATACTCTCCAAAGAACTTGCTGTCACACAGTCGAATGTGGTAGACCTCGTTGCCAGAGCAACATCCATACATCCTCTGCCACTGCTCTGGAGACTGCTGTCCTTCTCTGCATTGGTTCAGAGAAGAATGATTCAGTAAACCAAATATATCATTTAACATATCCGCTGGTTTTATTAATGCAATCTCACTTTAAAAAGACAATGAAACACTGTTTTTAATGCCAAGTAAAATCTTTATTGATAAATAAATAAATAAAAACTTATTTGCAGTAACAATGCTCTATTAATAAAAAAAAAACCATCTATTTTTAGACTGTTTAGGTCACTCTGGGCTGCAATGAAAGCAAACAGATCTATATTTGTCAGTCAGACAGCTTGGCTTTAATATGTGCTTTGTGAAAAATTTTGGTAATAATAATAATTGCTTAAGCACTCTGATGGAGTTGAGTGGGCTTGATAGATTCCCAGAAAAAAAAATACTATGCAAGCAGTTTGCATATGTTTCCTTTAGTGGTTAGCAATACTCATATTCTTGGATTTACCTGTCTAACTTAGTGTGATATACAGTTTACAGAAACCAATATGTAAATAAATACACATATTACTAACCCCCCACCCCATCCCCTTATGTAGGTGGTTGATTGCTGCAGCCACTGACATCCATTGTCTGTTTCCACGCTGTGAAAAATCATTTGCCACCACAGAGCTTTTCAAACTGTTTTATAGAGAACATATGCTGAAGAAAATGAAAAATGAAAAAGAAATAAAAATCAATTTTGCATGCCACATGTTCTGAACTCCCTTTTCCTTCCTGTTGAGTTACACAATAAACCAAGAGTTCTGTCTGTGCTTTGGCTTTCTTCTCAACTCTTTCTGTCAGTTTGCTGGATTCTATTTACAACATCAGCGGACTTCAACATCTAAAAACATTTAAACTTTGCAATCACACGGGGGGGGGGTCAAAAAGCCTTATAGGAGTCTTTAAAATAAATCAAAAAGCCTTATAGGAGTCTATCTAAGATGACTGACCTTCCACGGGAGGTGTGCACAAGGAGTGTGACCAAGGTGGAAGTGGCAGGACACACACAATTCAGAGCCAACATGGCATACTTGAACTCCTCCTCACACACGACCTGATCTGGAAATGAACAGCAGTAATAGTTAGATAGATAGATAGATAGATAGATAGATAGATAGATAGATAGATAGATAGATAGATAGATAGATAGATAGATAGATAGATAGATAGATAGATAGATAGATAGATAGATAGATAGATAGATAGATAGATAGATAGATAGATAGAAGACAGGTTTTATTTTCTCCTCTACTTGTTACAACAAATGATGGTGAACTCGATGCAAAAACATTAATAAAAATGACCACAAAATTTTTATTTCAAGTCCAAAATAAAAATTTTCTGTGAAATTATGGCAGAGTTGCCACATTTCATGGTATCGGTGAACTAACCGATACCAACACAAGCACATTAGAATGGTATCGGCCCTAATACCCGATACCAGTATCGGTATTGTTGCATCCCTAAAAGAAAATGGATAATATTTTGTTTATAGGTACTGATACTTGTTTAAAGTGGATACAGGAAAGTTATGGGGGACTTGGAGTGTAAGTTTTAAGTCCTGCCTCCTCCATGTAAACAAATAAGACATTTTCCTGTATGAACAATAAAAACACATATCATACAATTTTTTTCCAGCTGTTGACTCATGTTGATTCAAGTATAGTTCATTCCTTACTGCTGTATGTCCCAATATTCCTTTTCCTAATATGTTTAGTTGTAATTATTTATTTGGTGCCTATTAAAACACCATCATGTACACAGGTGAGTAAATGCAACTTTCAGCCAGTTGTCTCTGACACTAGTTCCAAAAATACAACATGGCAGTACTCATAAACAAGATATTTTGGCTTTATTTTTGAAAAACTGAAGCAGACTGAGACGCTTTGTGCATCTTTCTATATAAATATTTTGTTTACATGGAGTAGGTGGGATCTAAAATTGATTCTGCATCGAGCCACTAGGGGACAGTCATTTAGTTTTGGCTTTAATTTCTGTGTTGGGCTCCTGTTTCTAGTTTTCTATATATAAAATCTGACCTGAGGGGAAAAAATGTGTTTTTAATAATCTACAAACAAAATTTTCCTCTTTTAAAAGTTAGCCAAAAAGCTAATAAGCATTATAACAATATGAAAAGACTCCCACCTGCAAATTTCACATGAAATTTATTTTCAGGTTTGAGTATCTGGACATAAAGAGGACAGTTTGGAGCAAAATCTTTCACAGCCCAAGCTCTCAGGATGGTCTGATGGTCCTGCAAAAAAGCAAGATACCACATTTTTCTAAATGAGAGAGAGTTTTTTTCTTACAGTTAAAAGATTTAAATGTTAAAGAAATACAGCAGAGTTCATTAATTGCTCCTTATCTCACCGCAGCCATGCGATCGACCTCATTGCGACTGCTTAAAATGAAACAAGCCTCTGCGTCATCCATTCTGTATCAGTGTGACAAAGGTAAGATATACTGAAGCAATCATTACACACACATATCAAATCAACAGGATCTTGACACAAACGAGTCAAGAGATCTGAAAAGTGAGAACATAACAGCAACGTAATTTAATCAAAATATTCTGTTAAACATCGCCTGCATATCATTAGAATCACAAACAACCTGAAATGTTCCGTATATCAAATGTTCTGAGTGTGTAACTGTTTTTGCATATGATTAACACAGCCAGAGGAGTGCAGAATGCAAAACAAGCGTGGGAGGATTTGAAACAGCACCAGATGAAGGATGTAAGCACGCCACAGACCCAGTCCTTTATTTCTAATTGCTCTATTAAAACCCTGATGGACGTATGCGATGTAGTTATGCAACCTATTTTCATCAAAGCACTTATTTTGAAATGCAGTGCTTGTGCAACTTTATCAAGTAACCGGTATAAATCTGTAATGTCCAGAAAATGACTAGATTTATCACTTAAAAATGATGAAAACTCAGTAAATTGATTTTGAGTCTTCCAGTGGATGTTAATGAACTGCTGTGGTTTGAATTTAACAGCAAAACAAAATAAATAAATTTGGCTTAACAAGTGAAACGTGGTTGTTATTAGTCATTAGTGTAAATATAAACTTGGAAAAGATCGCTGACATTTAGTAAGTTTTGATTGGTTATCAGCTCAACAGAGCTGACCATTGACCAAAACAGATAATATCAGTGGCAAAAAAAAACTTTTTAAAGGTGAAATTTGAATAACTGCTGGAAAAATTCCAACAGGAGTTTGTCAAATAGTTTGATCAGAATATTTTTCCATCCTAGAAAAGTAAAAAGCATGACTCAAAAAAAATTGTGCCAAAAGTGGGATTAGTCATACTGTTCTTTGTCTGAACCAAAGAAAAAGAATATGCAAGTATTTAAAGTTGCAATCCGGAGTTTCCCCTTTTCAAGAGTTTTGTCATTTACCTATGACAGCTGATGCGCACATCATTGCTACCGTATCACGGACACAGAGAGGCAGGACTTAAAGGTGCAACCCTTTGGTTTTTGCTCCAGTGGTGCCCTCTGAGAAAAAACTCTGGATGGCAGCTTTAGGTTAAATAATTGATATGGTTCTTCAGAGGTCTCCCAAGTTAGCATCTTTAATTCCTGCTGAAAATGTTCGATTTGTAATAAAACCGCTTGATGTTTTACAATGTTGATGTTGCTGCTGGAATAAATACAATCACATGTTTCAATACCAGCTGTAATTATATAATGGTTCAGATCTGTGACTAGATTTGTTGAGTACATATGTCCATCCAGTTGATTTGAGATCTATTTAACTAATTATACGTTTAAATATGGATGTTCCTGCTGTTGAACTTATGAGACGTTTAACTACTGGCATCATTATGATCTACAGTGAAAATATCAAAGACCTGGTGCTTTGAGGGTTCACTTACTTTGCTCTCAGCAGATCTTGGTCTTTAAGGACAGATCCTTGCAGATAGATGACTCTTTGAGACCACAGAGGAATTTGTAACACCCTTCGCACCTGAAGGTCCATCTCACTTGGGCATAAGATCACCACATAGTAATCCTTAAAGGTTAGACAAGAACTGTGTTAGAATTTGCATGAGAATATGTGAAATAAAATGCACATAGATGTTGCCAGGCACCTGTAGTCTGGGATGCGCGTAAAATTCATTAAGAAAATCCATTAGCAGGTCTATTTTAAGTGCGCTGACACACAGAACAACATGTTTTTCTGTCTGAGCTCTGTGGCGGCTGTAGTTGCCTCCTGATTTCTGTCTCTCCATCCACAAGTAGATCAGCTCCTCAAACTGATAAACAAATAGGTAAGTTAAAAAAAAAAACAAGACAAATACAATATTATGAATAAATATGGATAAATCAGTCTCGATTATATTCTTCATACCTGGAGAGGAAGAACCACAAGAGCCACACAGATCATGATGACTACCAGCAGCTGAGAGGGCCATATGCGTGGAGTTACGTCTCCAAAGCCCACAGTGGAGAAGGTGACGATGCAAAAGTAGAAAGAGTTGAAGAGGGAGAGGTTTTTACCTGCACGCTCCAGGTGCTGAATACCACATGTGCTGTGACAAAGAAATTACAAAAATCATGCAAATGAACACAAACTCAGTAAAACAAACTTGTAAGCTCAGATGGGGTTTGTGTAACACTTCATACTTCTTTATTGTTTTTTTGGGGAGGAAAGTTTTGGAAATAATCAAATGATATGGCACAAAACACAGAAACAATCCTTAGTAGTCTAATTAGCAGAAGTGAGTTCACTTTTAATAGAAAAATCCATCTAAAAAGCGGCACCATAACGTTTGTATTGTAGCATTGAAAATTTTATCAACATTATCTACTATTGCCGGGACCTTCAACGTGTGCTGGAGTGGTTTGCAGCCGAGTGTGAAGCGGCTGGGATAAGAATCAGCACCTCCAAATCCGAGGCCATGGTTCTCAACCGGAAAAGGGTGGCTTGCCCCCTTCAGGTTGGTGGAGAGTCCGGGCCTCAAGTGGGGGAGTTCAAGTATCTCGGGGGCGGATGGAGCGCGAGATTGACAGACGGATCGGTGCAGCATCTGCAGTGATGCGGTCGCTGGATCAGACTGTTGTGGTGAAGTCCCTTAGGTCGGCTGACCAGCTTCTCTTAAGTATCCCGAGGACACGGAGGAAATATAGAGGTGATAGAGCCTTTGCGGTGGCTGGTCCGAGGCTGTGGAATTCACTACCTTTACATGTTAAGCAAGCTTCTTCATTGTCAGGATTTAAGAGCCTCCTTAAAACCCATCTTTTTTCCTCGGCATTCCACTCCACCTAATGTCTTGTGTGACTTTATGCTTTTATTTCTTATACGATTGTTTTATTGCTTTTATTATGTGTCTTATTTTTTATGTTTTATTTATTTATCTTGATGTATATTCTGTTGTACAGCACTTTGTGTGCAGTGTATGCTGCTGTGAAAGTACTTTAGAAATAAAGTTGGATTGGATTGGATTGAAGAAGGAGCTGAATCAAAAGGCAAAGCTCTCGATTTACCGGTCAATCTACGTTCCAACCCTAACTGATGGTCATGAGATTTGGGTCATGACCGAAAGGACGAGATTGCGGATACAAGCGGTTGAAATGAGTTTCCTCCACAGGGTAACTGGGCACTCTCTTAGAGATAGGGTGAGGAGCTCGGAGTAGAGCCGCTGCTCCTTCACATCAAGAAGAGCCAGTTGAGGTGGATTGGGCATCTGTTTCAGATGCCTACTAGACGCCTCCCTGGGGAGGTGCTCCGTGAACGTCCCACTGGGAGGAGGCCTCCGGGAAGATCTAGGACGCGCTGGTGGGACTATGTCTCTTGGCAGGCCTGGGAACTGGAGGGGGTGTGCGCGGATAGGAAGGTCTGGGCATCTCTGCTCAGAATGCTGCCTCTGCAACCCGGCCCCGGATGAAGCTGAAGAAAATGGATGGATGGAATAGATATCTACTATTGTTACAATGAAATGACAAAATTTTTAATTTGATTCAGTTCACTTTTATACAGTTATGTTCCAAGCACTGAACCCTGAGGAACTCCATGACTGACTCTGGTGAATGAAGAAGATTAATTATTTACATGAATTTATTTGTCAGATAAATATGACCAGTTTAGTGCAGGTCCCTGAATCCCAATATCATATTCAAGCCCCTTCAACAGGATATTGCAATTAATTTTTAACAATTTTTAGCCATTTTTCCAGTTTAACTCACAAAAAAACACTCACAAACGTTGCCATGTTTTTCTTTTCATTATTGAAAAATTACACATTGTCTGCAGTATTTTCCTACATTTTCATTAGAACGTATGCACAGATCCTGCAATTAATACTGAATCACCTCACCCAGTGAAGACGAGGCAGAGCAAGGTGCAGATGAGAATAAGAACCTGGTTGAACATGGCTGAGTTGGTCCTTTGGATTGCTCTGTGGACATCATTCTACATAAAAATGAGTAGTGTAGATTAAGATGTGCTGGTGAATATGCACTCTTAAACACATTAAATTTGCTGCTGGACTTTTCTGCAAATGCCTTTTTTTAAAGCGGATCATGCATTTTAAAGGATAACAACACAAAATAAAGCACATATTTCAGTTTGCACATGAACCAGCTGTTACTATGAAGATCTACACAAACCAGCAAGGGTGATTATCCTTCCTCAGCAGAGTCATTAAACTCGTACTTGCAAACAGATCATCAACAGACTCAATTAAGTTTATCGTCTCCACTCACAATCATGTTCTCCAAAGCACATTTAGCCAGCCAGCAGTTGAGAAACACTGGAATGAATATGTTTCTTATTGAAGGCCAGAAGATCTGAAAAGGAAGTAAAATTCTTAGTAAAACTGCAGACAAAAGAGAAAACTATATGTCTACTAGTTTATCTTTGTCAAAAAATACTTTGTTTGTCTGTGTTGCCGTTCTCAGATGAAACATTACGCAGATATAAAACTACTGTAATTACTGTGAGCACATCAGCAGATATGCATGTAAAACAGTTCTCATGAGAAAAGTTTGGACTTTTCAAGCTTCTGTTAAGCATTATGCATATTCAAGTCAAGTCTTCAAGACTGTTTAGGATATTCCTCAAAATATTTCTGAATCTTTTGTTTTTGCGTTTGGCCTCTCAAGGAGTCCACAGTTTTCAGGAATTGCAGTTGCCATGGCGCCTCTGCTGACTTCCTCTCTTCTCTTATTGCATTCTGTCTCCAACTCTTCCTCATTTCAGGTAAGTGATGTAAAAATACAGTGGGGCAAAAAAGTATTTAGTCAGCCACCAATTGTGTAAGTTCTCCCACTTAAAAAGATCAGAGAGGCCTGTAATTTTCATCATAGGTATACCTCAACTATGAGAGACAAAATGAGGAAAAAAATTCCAGAAAATCACATTGTCAGATTTTTAAAGAATTTATTTGCAAATTATGGTGGAAAATAAGTATTTGGTCAATAACAAAAGTTAATCTCAATACTTTGTTATATAGCCTTTGTTGGCAATGACAGAGGTCAAACGTTTTCTGTAAGTCTTCACAAGGTTTTCACACACTGTTGCTGGTATTTTGGCCCATTCCTCCATGCAGATCTCCTCTAGAGCAGTGATGTTTTGGGGCTGACGCTGGGCAACACGGACTTTCAACTCCCTCCAGAGATTTTCTATGGGGTTGAGATCTGGAGACTGGCTAGGCCACTCCAGGACCTTGAAATGCTTCTTACGAAGCCACTCCTTCGTTGCCCGGGCGGTGTGTTTGGATCATTGTCATGCTGAAAGACCCAGCCACGTCTCATTTTCAATGCCCTTGCTGATGGAAGGAGGTTTTCACTCAAAATCTTACGATACATGGCCCCATTCATTCTTTCCTTTACACGGATCAGTCGTCCTGGTCCCCTTGCAGAAAAACAGCCCCAAAGCATGATGTTTCCACCCCCATGCTTTACAGTAGGTATGGTGTTCTTTGGATCCAACTCAGCATTCTTTCCCCTCCAAACACGACAAGTTGAGTTTCTACCAAAAAGTTCTATTTTGGTTTCATCTGACCATATGATGTTCTCCCAATCCTCTTCTGGATCATCCAAATGCTCTCTAGCAAACCGCAGACGGGCCTGGACGTGTCCTGGCTTCAGCAGGGGGACACGTCTGGCACTGCAGGATTTGAGTCCCTGGCGGCGTAGTGTGTTACTGATGGTAGCCTTTGTTACTTTGGTCCCAGCTCTCTGCAGGTCATTCACTAGGTCCCTCCGTGTGGTTCTGGGATTTTTGCTCACCGTTCTTGTGATCATTTTGACCCCACGGGGTGAGATCTTGCGTGGAGCCCCAGATCGAGGGAGATTATCAGTGGTCTTGTATGTCTTCCATTTTCTAATAATTGCTCCCACAGTTGATTTCTTTACACCAAGCTGCTTACCTATTGCAGATTCAGTCTTCCCAGCCTGGTGAAGGTCTACAATTTTGTTTCTGGTGTCCTTTGACAGCTCTTTGGTCTTGGCCATAGTGGAGTTTGGAGCGTGACTGTTTGAGGTTGTGGACAGGTGTCTTTTATACTGATAACGAGTTCACACAGGTGCCATTAATACAGGTAACGAGTGGAGGACCGAGGAGCCTCTTAAAGAAGTTACAGGTCTGTGAAAGCCAGAAATCTTACTTGTTTGTAGGTGACCAAATACTTATTTTCCACCATAATTTGCAAATAAATTCTTTAAAAATCAGACAATGTGATTTTCTGGATTTTTTTTCCTCATTTTGTCTCTCATAGTTGAGGTATATCTATGATGAAAATTACAGGCCTCTCTGATCTTTTTAAGTGGGAGAACTTACACAATTGGTGGCTGACTAAATACTTTTTTGCCCCACTGTACATGTCCATATAACAGGACAGGCTTCCATTGCTCCACTGTAATGAGCTTTATATTGGAACATGTTGGTTTGCGCTACACTTGTATCTTCAGTGGGACTGACTCACGTATACATATCACATGTTTCAACTAGCTTTAGACATGTGATGACATGTAACATCTATCCAGAACCATTTTGCGTTTGCCAAAAATCCTCATATATTTACACTGTCCATTTTTCCTTCTTTAAACTCATGCATCATTTTTATGTGCAGTAAAATTCAAATAACCTAACTTAGTAATGTTTTATATGTTAAAAGTATCCAGTTTACAAAAATAAAGTTGTGCAACCCCCCCTAAAAGAAGCAGAATCATACAAATTTAGCTGTATAATGTGATGTCACTGTAATCTGAATTAGGTCTTTTTAACTCCTAAGGTTAATGTATATTGATAAATAACTATTTATATTGTCACAACAACAACAGTAACACTTACAAACCACCTACAGTATGTTCCAGATAAGAACTTACTGTTATAATAAAGGGAACTGTGTTGATCATCTCCAGAAGAAAGGACACTTGAAAAGTCTGCTCCCAGATGTTTCCCTAAAAGTAAAAAGCACACATAATTATGTTAGCAGACTGTTCTATAAGAACACAATAGACTGTGAGTCACAGCACAGATTATTACAATATATATATTTTTACTGTAGTCGGTCAATTTCAGCAACCACTTACTTCTTCAGCTCAACCAGATCCTGTAATTACCACTGATCTTTAATGTTGCTGTGACAAATGACTTGGGTAAATTACACCATTAATGGATTGGCAGTTTTTCACAATGAAAGCGATTAGTTGAACAAAATGCATTAATCATGCTGGAAGCCAACTCACGACCTGTCTGCAGTGCACCACGCCTCTTGTCTGATGACAGGAACAGGGATGGATGGATGGATGGATGGATGGATGGATGGATGGATGGATGGATGGATGGATGGATGGATGGATGGATGTCAGAAGCCATTTTTTTTCATCTCACCTTGTAACTCAGGTACATCAGTAACATTGTCTCCAGGAAACTAATGATGGCCACAATCACCTATAGAGGCATAAAACAATTAGCATAACAAATAAATTAATTAAATCAGCTGCAGCATGTTAGAAATCTTAGAATCAAATCTTAAAATATAATCAAGTTTCTTACTTTATTTAATTAGAAGATGTGTGGTTACATTTGTGTGTCCTTATTTATTTCTTTATTTTGTTGTGACTCACCTGGATGGCCCAGACTGGAGCTTTTCTATCCACCCAGAAGATCAGCTCCCTATCATCAACAAAAACATCATCTGTGTTTAAATAGAATAACCTCACAGCAGAAAAACTGTATTCCTCAAAATACTGAGTGTTTACCTGCAGATCTTGCAGAAGTAATAAATCAAAGTTATTAAAGGTAATCTTACCAGTTAATCTCCCTGTCCTGCCCTGGTCCATTCACCAGGCAGTCGACGCTACAACATCATCACAGACAAAACAAAACCACAAGGGAAAAAAATAACATTTGCTAAAATATATAATATATATTATGGCAGCTCAAACAGGTAAATCCAGTATTTTTTTAAAATATTCATAAATTCATATTTTTTTTCTTTGTCAAGTTTTTTGAAGAGCAGGATGATTTATTTACTCTTTTTTTTGGGTGAGCTGAAGGAGTTCAAACATCTGATTAAGATGCCTCCTGGATGACTCTCTGAGGAAGTTTTTAATGCATGCCCCATTTAGCCTTGGAACCCCCTTGCATCCCACTGGTGGAGCTGGTGATTGTTCTGGAGAGAGGGATGTCAGGGTTTCCCTCCTCAGCCTTTTATCTCCACATTACAACTTTAGACAACATTAATAAATAATTTTTGTTACAATTTATACCATTTTTACCAACGGTACAGCAGCTGCATCACTGCAGACAGGGAGAGGCTGCAAGTATATATATACATTTATATTTCTTATACTTTTTACATGTATTATTTTTAATATTTTTTGTCTTTTGTGCGTCTTTTTTAAACAACTTTTTTTGCTTGATGCTGAGAACGGCTCTAATATCATTGTACTGCGTATACGTAATGACAGTAAAGGCATTCAATTCAATTCAGTTTAAAAATTCATAATTGTACTTTTGACATTCTAATAAAGACCGATGATTTTCATCCAAAGAATATCTAGATGTGTAACATTTAATGACTCTAAAATGAAGCTTGCGTACAAGTTTCTGTTTAACGGCTGTGACTGAAATCTATGAAACTACAAAAAGCCTTTTAATCAGCAGCAGTTCTATCCCACATCCCACAAGTGTCAATGCAATCAACTCAGCTGTTTGAATCTACAAACCATTTGTTGTTGCCATTCGAAGCGCTTTGTTGTGAAGAGGTGTGGTTGCCACTGGAGCCCTGACCAGGTCTGTCTGTCATCACTCTGATGATGTATAACAGACATGTGAGCAGCTTCAGGCAAAAGTTAAACACACGAATCCGAAGACCTGAAGATAAAAGAGAGAGAACTGAGTTTCACACCAGTGCCACAAAACTTACAAGTGTTTCCAAATGTGTCTCATTAGACACAACTTCCCAGCTTTACTTTTATTTTCTCTTTTTTTTTTTAAAGCCAGTTTGCAAACATAGCAAAATAACCTGCTGTACTATCCACTTACTTGATCTTTGGTTTTTGATGAAGAAAAGCTTCAGACGCTCCTTGAAGGTGTTTTCATTCACATAAAACTCAACCTGCACCCTAACAGAGGGAGAATAAAACATCACGATCATCGTATAATCATTTGCCTGAAGAGAATTAGGTAATTATCTCTTTGTTTCTTCCCAGTTACATGACAGTAATTGAGAAGAAAACATTAAGTCAGGCAACTTGAACTAAAACCACAGAAGAGTTGTTACAACATGAGATGCAGCTAGAGGGAAAGAAAAAATAACAGTTTTATTAAGTGATTTGCAAGTTCATAATCTGAATTCTGTAAGAGAACCTTACTTATATAAATAATAACACAATCAAAATCTAATTGTTGTAATAAAGAAAATTAAATTTTGCTCAGGCTTTTCCACACAGATATTCAGCTCAACATCTGGAAGCAAATTTCTTCTTTTATGATTAAAACAAGAGTAACTGTGTAAGATTAGTTAAATATTTGTAAAAAAAAAAAAAAAAAAAAGACTAGATAATTCATGTGTTAAAGAATAATGTTCCGAGAACGCCACACAAAAACAAATCAAGATGAAGAGAGAGAGAGTGAAAAGCTACATTTTTGTGTACTGAGGAGCTTGTGAGGCTGAATTTATTCCAAATTGTAGCTCATATGTGAAGAGATCAACACTGGAAGAGGACAATAATGAATATGAAAGAACTTCAAAACTGTACTGTCCAAAACTTCCTTTGCATATTTTATTATTATTTTAGATTTTATCCACAGTGCTTCTCTTCACCTGCAGCTCCAATGTGACGGATGTCAGACCACTTAAACCTGTAATTGTATAATAGCTAATCAAGGGTCATTATATATACCATTATGTACGTAGGCTACAGAACTCATGAGTTTGGGTAAAGAAGACAGGCAGACAGATGAGTTTGGAGGACTCTTCACATGTAACAACCATTTATCTGTTGAAGTGTTTCAGAGCTCATCTCCACCCTGGAGCATGCCAGATGTTACAGCTGCTTTTAGATCTTGTTGCAGAGATGTGCTGTGTCTGTCCTCTCTGTTTTGTTTCTGTGTTGTGTTGCACCACTGAAGCAAGTATGTTAATCAGGAGACTGTGTGATACTAAAACTCAAAAGTTCATCATTGAAAATTCAAGTTGTCCTGATATCTTCAGCAACTGATTTAACCACAAATCAAGACGGTTTTAATCCATAATAATGACCGCATGAACTGCAACTCATGAGAACCAAATGGAGAACTATAGATACAAGTAAATAAATTGTATTTTTTGAAGGTTGGAAAGTTTATAAGTCGTTATAACAATCAGTTAACAATCACTCGCGTGCGCCTCAGCTGTTTTTGTGCGAGCGTGTCTAACTGGTCAGACATGGATCAGGTCCTGCGTCGCTCGTTGATCAAATCTTTAATTACATTCACAGTTTGAACGAATGAAATCGAGCATTATTACCGCTTCGCCGTGTCGTGCCCCCAGCCTACCAATCAGAGAAATTCACCTCCACTAAAATTAGGTCAGCAAGCGCGCACGACAGAGAAAAAACTTCTACATGTGGCCCTACCTCTGCCCCGCGTCACTACCCAAAGCGTCCGACCTCCACGTGCACACAGACGGACTGACCCACGTGTCGATGATGGTCTCAGTGTCCATCAGGTTGGACACTTGTAGCTGCAAAGAGCAGCAAGTCCTCCAGATTCCTGCAGCAGGCCCTATAGAGCTGTTTGACCAGCGCGAAAAAAATCTTTGCGTTTAATTATTTTGAACTTTAATAAAAAACATGCATTGGTCAGAGCTAGAAAACATAAAATAAACTAATACTGGTTTGACTGGTCATTTGTCGTGAGGAATGGAAATATTTTTAGATTTGTATACAATCTTCTCTCTCTCTCTCTCTCGCTCTCTGGTGCGCGGGCCTGTTGCCACAGCAACGTTTCAATTATAGGAATAACCCAAACTGATGCTGCTGCATCATGGACCTTTACAACAGCTCTGCAACACCTGACAAAGATGTAACCCTCATGGTAACATCCTGGAAATAATCCTTGATTTCTGCTTTAGTTGATGACACTGAGATCCTGTCGGCATCAATGACTCAAATTTAACCTTCATGACTTAGTGCCAACACAAACCTGAGCTGTCAAAGGTTTTGTTTTGTTCTTCTAAAAAGATGATCAAGGACATCGTTTAGCAAATTGTATAAAGGAAACTGTATTAAATGATGAACAACTAGAAGAAGATGCTTGGAAGAAGAGACTGCTCTGAATGTGAACAGCAATTTATACATGACCTTTTTTATGAGTCAGTGATTTAGAAAATACCGGAAGAGGCCACTCCACTCAAACCTGTTTGTGCCCACGCATGTACGTCCACTTGATGTGGCTTTTGGAGTTACTTGTGAACACTTTTCACCACAGAGTAAAATATGTGACATTTTTCACCGCTATATTTAGCTCATAAAGGCTTCCCCCCTTTGAATCCAGATAATGGAAGCACTTAAAATGAAGGGATAAGAAGGCAGCAGTCTCCATAATTATGGCTGATATTTAGCGTGTTCACAGATTTATGTGTTTTTTTTTTTTTTTGCATGTCTAACCTTGTGAAGGAACCCTTTGAATGATGGATGATTTGTGTTAAAACGTGACCAATGGCATTTATGAGTTCACCGACAAGTGCTGAAATCAGGCCTGGGTGATGATCACTGCAAACATAACCTGAAGTTCTGTTTTCTCATCAACAACACTATCAGCTAGGGGCAGGCGAGGAGTTCATCGTCAGGAGCAGAAAAGAAAAATAATATTAACCGTCCAATGGAGAAGAAAATAGTTATAGGTTGGTCAAAAGTTCACCAGAATAAAAGCTGTAAAGCTTCTTTTTATTCAAACAAAATAAAATGTGAAAAGCATTTCAAACAGCGCTCTGGTCTGAAAGATCGCTCACAGTCATGAATAAAAAAATTAAAAACCATGTCTTCAAATACATTTATTAATAACAATGTAAAAAAAAAAAAAGCATTAAAAGTATTTCTAAACTTTGCACTTCTTCTCTCAGTTTCAGCACCATGGACAGCGCCACAGAGGACGCCTAATTCAACTCCCAGTTTAGTTTTTCAAAGTAAAAACTCCGCTAATGCTGGAAATATAGAGCACTTTAAAATGCACTTGTGTTTGCTCAGACTACAGGAGGTAGAAAAGGTAAAACATCAAGTGCAATCATGCTAATGCTGGTGTGTAATGACTGAAAACAGTGGTGCATAGCTGGATCGGGGGGGGGGAGGGATGAGTCAATTACAGGCATTTGTTGGCTGTTTAAAAAAAGTCCCACAATCAGTAAAACAGAAACTCTAACTGAATGTTATAAAGGTGTGATTATTATCAATTAATCAGTTTATTTGTTAACTTCTGTTAATTGTTTCTCTCTATAATATAAATAAACCAGTTTGCAACACTTCACAAGTCTGAGACAAATAACATATTTGATTTTCCTCAATTTATTCTACTTTGTTACAATTAATCTACTAAAAATGAAAAAAAAAAGTGCATTAATTGGACATTAAATGGTTTGTTAGTTATGAATCCAGCTCAGAGATGGAGTGTAAACTCTGACCTTTGTGTCACTTACAGCTTCTCTTCATGTCCACGCTGCACAACGCCTACCTGTCATCATTCTGAAAGTTCTGGTCTCCAAGCAGCAGATCTCTGAAGCGGAAGCGGGGTGGCAGTGGAGGAACCTCGCTCTCTATTTGCTCCATCTTCAGAGTGGAAATATCTAAGATAACGCCGCTGTGACTGCTGTAAGTCTGAGGTGGTGCTGGAGAAGAGCTGGAGGAGGGTAAAGTAAAGTATAAAGTAAGAGGAAGGACAAAAACGAAACAGGATGGGATAAAGTGCATTTTAACAGAAATGTACACAGATACAAAATAAAATATGTAAATGCTCTTTATTGTATTATTTTGAAAGAAGGAATCATTAATTGTTCATTGAACTCACCATACACACTGACAGCTTCATAAAGATGAGCTTTTTCAGTCTAAACATGTGACATTTAAAACATGTTTGCAAGGAAAGATTCAATATTTAAGATCTGGTTGAATCCTGATCCCAGCTGTGAATATTTCAGTTACTGATGTTTTTTTTTTTTGGATGCATGCAAATAACAGACCTTGCTCACATGCAATGGAAAATACAGTTTATTATGATGTTACCGCTGACCCTGTGGAAAGAGGTTGAACCAGTGTCGATCACTTTGAGAAATTAGATCAATTAAGAACTGAAAATGAAAGTATTTATTTGCAGCATGGATGTGTTTTTCACAGTGATTAATGGATTACTTGTTACATCTTTAGATGCAGAAGATTTGGAGATCAAATTCTCTTCTAGTTGATCATAATGAGTGAAGTGCTCGTGGTTTGGTGTTAAGACAAGTGCTGCATTTAGTCTCCTAGAAACACCAGCCACATCATTCACAAACAGACTGGGAAATAAAAGCAAGAAGCTTCTCCTCATTACTGCCTGTTTGCTGTTATCCAGGTTCGTCAGAGTTATTTCATAATTGATGAAGGATAGATTTCCCTCTGGTTTTTGTGAAATCCACTCAACTAAACAAACCAAACCCACACAAGGATCTCATAAAGTGCAGCAGAGCTCTGGGCAAATTTCAACACATTATTGAACAAAAATGTTGCAGTTATGTGCTTCTTTCTTTTTTTTTTTCAAAACACATTTGATTATTTTGAACATTTTATTATGATTATGTAACAGCGGAAACGCACTGCTGCAAATTCTGCAAACTATTGTGAACTGACAGCATATCAGTTACACAAATAATGCAAAGGATGAGAAGCAGACAAAATACAAAACCAGCATGTTCATTACAAACAATTTGTCTTTTTTATTTATTTATCAAACCTCTAGAGAACATCCAACTTTTTTATTCCCAATATAACTTTGAGAAACATAAAAACTAATAATTAAAATAACACGAGGTTTAAAGTTCCACGTCTGTGTGGCTCTTACCGTGGTTTTTGGTCCCTCACGGTCCCATCATCGTTCACGAATGACTGATTCACGTAACATTCACTACACATTTTGTTGGCCGGAGATCCGGCGCGTCCGTTGGACTGGAGAGCAGCAGTGGTCGGCGTCGAGTCCTTCACAAAGTCGTCTTCCTGGATTATTTGCATCTGAAGGTGATCTACCAGACAGGAGTGGACTCCCGAAGACAAAGACGAGCTCTTGTCAAATTAAAAGCAAGTTAAAATCTCCCTGTGATTTGTGCGTCTCACCTATACAGGTGCATTTTTGATGAGTTTTTCTCAGCCTACGCAGATGGAAGGAGCAAGTAAAGTGACAAATGCCGACTGAACTCTTGAAAAGGAAAATTAAGAGATGTATGTGAGGTAAATCTGTGGGATGCAACCAATCGAGCTGAGGACATCTGAACAAGAAATGTAGAAGATGCAGAGGACAGGTCTGCAGAAGTGAGTATAACATTCCTCTGTGACAGCGCGCGCAAGTTGGTGTTGAGTTTTAATCCAGAAAACGATACATTACCACCATCTGGTGGTGGTTCTGGGTATTGCAATCTAAAAGGTTGGAGTTAGGTTGTGAAATATTTTTTGCCCTTCTTGTTCTGCATGTTTTAGATGGTTCTTGACTCAACTTAATGGCTAATTAAAAGACCTGTATAGAATTGGACATGATGACGTAATGGAACCAAATGTTTTGGAGCATGGAAGCACATGGAACAGAGTGTATTTTGGCCCATTAGGACTTGATTTGGTGGCCCTTGGTCCTACTTTTAGAAACAGGGTTAATTGGAATTAATTTCTAAAAGTTCCATATGACTGGACACTTATGACAAAGAGAAATGGAAATCAAATATCAAGAAAAGTACAGAATGGATGTTTTTCTGATCTTATTTTTCTTTTGATTATGACGCATCTGGAGAAGAGGTGGGTGAGGTGGTATATGATTCACAGGGGAGACGGTGATGTGAGGCTGTTGAAGAGTTTCAAGCTCATGATGGACATTTGAAAATGAGTCAGAAATGATGGAGAGAAGATTTTTCTTTCTTTCTTCTGACTGAAGAAAATGTATATTTAGGCTATTCCACCTGAGGAGATGTTTAAAGATTCAATGCAGAAAAAGGATATTTAAGAACATTTCACAGTAACTCTGCAAAGTCCAGTAGAATGCCAAAGGCTATGTATAAAACATTCAGATAGTGGAGGATTTAAAAATCATGAATCTGAAATTACAATTTAGTTTGTTTTTTAATGAAATATGCAGGCATGTATGAGATTACAGTAATATGAAAGAGCTCTTCTGTACTCAGTATGAATTTCAGCTTTTATGTGCAGAAGTTCACATGTTACTAAAATCAGTAAGACCTCTGACATCACCACGTGGTGCCAGCAATCACTGAAGACGCTGAAACAATTTTTTTTATTAAAACAGAATTCAATGTTTTGCAATTCTTAAAAAAATCCATATTTTCATTCCTGATAAAAGATAAACAACAAGTCAGGTGAAAACTGAGATATTTTATTATTTCATAGAAAATATTTGATCATGTTGAATTTGACGACAGTAACACATCTCAAAAAGATGGAACAGGGTGATGTTTACCATCATGTAGACTCCCTCCTTTTTTAACATCTGTCTAACATCTGGCAAGTGAAGGAACCAGCTGCTGGCCTTTCTAACCAGATTTTATTGTTTGATGTTGCACCAAATATTTTCTATTGGTGAAGGTAAGCATGCTAACACCATATTTATTTATTTATTTGTTCATTGATTGATTGATTGATTGATTGATTGATTGATTGATTGATTGATTGATTGATTGATTGATTGATTGATTGAAGAACCAACTTCCAAATTGAACATTTATAGCAGATTGATTGAAACGATAAACATGTTTCACTTCTAATTGCATTAGTCAAAAGCACAATAATCTAATTAAACTAAAAATAAACGAACATATCTTAACTGCTATGGGATAACAAAAAGCACTGACATGATATAGTGATATCTTTCAACAAATACTTTTAGAATTAAATGACTGACTCTGCCTCAACATAAGGTGAAAACCCATGTGGCTTTATTCCTCAGTAAACCAAATACATTTATTATGTAAAATATTAATATATATGAAAAAATTCCTTTAGATGAATATGAGTAAAAAATGAAGAATCCTTGAAGTTTAGAGATTAAAGGAACTGGTAGCGTGACTGCTTGATACCGAGACACTATTAAAACACATTTTTAGATTTAATAGTCAAGCCTTCAGACTTGTAATCATTGAAAGGTGTCTTGATCAATATTCTGTCAGTCTTATAATTTGTTGTTGCTTTTTCACTCATTTTGTGTTGCTTATTGTGAAGTTTGTGTTTCATTGTGAAAGTGGATGAAAAAAAAAACAAAGCAGTGAAACAGAATTCATCAACATATTCATTAAAAAAATATTTTAATAAACAAATAACTGACACCTATTCAGAAAGATAAAGAGCAGATCATTCATATTCAGCTCCAAATGAAGGCTGTTAGTGTGTGTAGGTGTTTAGATGAAAAACAGGAAACATCTGACATTCTGCAAGGCTTTTAAATTATTGCTTAAGTATTTAATGAGCACATTATGAACTCTGCTGAACTTTATTTACTCCATTTGGAATAATTGTGATTTTGTGATGGCACGTTTAATGTATTTGCATCTGCATACATGTTGAATTTCAGCACTAAACGATGGTGAAACAGAATGCGGAAAAGTGATTTTCAGGCAAACTTTCCAAATTTATGGCATAAATCTGTTTGTATTTCAATAAAGAGGATGAACTTTTAAAACTGTGACCCTCTAGTACCAGACGATTTGATATACTGCCACTTGTAAGGCTCAAAAAAGACTCAAAGCAACAGATATTCAGACTTTCTTTTCCAAACCTGCATCTTAAAATGATATTAGAACCAGCCTGGTTTGAGATTACAGGTTTCTGAATCACATGTATAAAGCTGAATTGTTTAACAGCTTTAATCGGATATTTTTAACCTATAATTTGAAAAAACTGATTTATCTAGCAAATTTAAAGATTTTCATCTTGATGCAGTTCCTTGTTGATGCAATTGGGATTCTTGCACATTTGCCAATTTATAAAGGAAAATGTCAACTTGGTCACCTTTGATAGATATATTTACTTTCATAATCTGATCATGGGTTTAATGTATTGTTCATGTTCCTGTCATTGTTTGAATCACTCGGCTCCTTCTGTGCCGACCGCAGCGACGGCTGATACGTAGTACGGTCCTTCTCTCAGATACGTTTTCAGGCGGATGTAGTTTTGACTTCCAAGGATTTCTGTAGCTGTCGATGACTCCACAAGAGATCCCACCAGTTCAAACTTGGAGTCTTTGGCTTCCTTTGTTTGACCAGTTGAACGATCCAAAATAAACTCCATGAATCCAGGACTGTTAATCATCATCTTCTGACCCCACGGCTGACTGGCAATGGCCTGAAAAACACGCTAACAGTTACTAATCATAATACTCTCAGGAACTGTTGTCCAGTTCTACAGATTGTAAAATGATCAATAACAAAAAGAAAATACCAAACTCACAGTGAAGACCCGTAAGGCCGCGCAGTGCAGCTCAGGAAAGGGCTGAGTGCTTATGTTTTGAATCATGTCCATAGGCTTGTTAGATAAAAGCTGGAACCAGGACTCCATCAGGGACAAGAGGTCTTCTGTTTGATGTTCAGGCTGCAAGGAAGTAGAAACTTTTCACACTTCTATTGGTAAAACAAAACAATCCTTCATGACAGGACTGAATACACACCTTCAGGGTGAGAAGCTGCGATATGGCATCCAAACTTCGAACCCGAAGCTCAGTCGCTCCAGAACTAGCGAGCTGGCTCATTCTCACAATCACAGACTTAAAGTTTTCTCCTGATTTTGGAAAAACATTGTTTTTAACAAAATTTCACAGACATCAGGAATAGTTACAACTGAAAACTGCCACATGCAAAAATATTCACCAGTATCATAAAAGGTGCCATTTTTAAATGCATGTTCAAGCATTTTAAATTTGATCTGATGCGTAAAAAGAATTTGGGGGAAAAAACTTTTTTTCAAAATTTAGTAACAGTCTGTTCCTACATTTTATATCAACCTACCTGTTTTCTGCAAAACCTGCTTTCCCTCAACTGTAGATCCGAGTAATCCCAACGTGTCCAGGGCCACGCCGATCATTGCAGGGTCTGGATCGAGGGCCATCTCAAACACCTTGTTCAGGAAGACTGGGTAGGATTCACAAACCTGCTGCGGGCTTTGCATAATGGCCAGGTTCCCAAAAAACTTCACCAAACCTGAAGCGAACATATTTACAAATTAATGAACTAATTACAACCTATTTTTACAATAAAAATAAACCAAAAAGGCTTAAAATGCATTAACTGGGTGAGTTAAATTACGTTTACCCAGATTACACACATGATGTACTGCAAATATTGAATAATGAAAACGGTTTTTGGTTCAATTCTTACCAGGTAGGTAAAGGGAGGAAAATGGGTCAGACTCTGCTCCTCGGATCATATTGGAGATCTTGTCCATTATACCTTGCTGTGCTAAATACTGACGGCCATGTTGACTTTGAGCCAGAATGGTCACCATCTCTATAGCTGTGGCTCTGGTGAAAAAAAAAAGAAGATTTTAATGGGATTTCAACGGGGAGTAAACAATGTAAAGATAAATCACTACCTAATTAAGACGTCATCTCCTGTCAGCTCACCGAGTAGCTGAGTGATGAGGCCACTGTTGGCACAGTAACCCAAAGAAATGGGAGAGACTGATGAAATTTCCACCAGCAGCTGCAAGCAAACAGAAAAGTACAACTTTTTTGTCCCATTTGTCTCTAAGGTTGTCATGACAGCAGATCCATTCAAATATTACATTCAAAAATAAAGTGAATCAAAAATTACTCTAAAAAAGTTGTTTTGCTTGAATTTTCAGCTACAAAAGTGAAACATTTATTCACACACCTCATAGATTCTGTATCTGATAATGTCACTTGTAGCCATAACGTCCTTCATAACATCCAGGAGGTCACTGGAGAATAATTTGTCCAGTCCAGGCTTTGAGTGACTTATTTTAGAAAGGTTCTGAATCGCCTAAAGGAAGAAAAAACAAAGTTACAGCAAATATTGTAGATTTATTATGTGACTGACTTTTCAACCCTTCAGTCATCACCTGTTTCGCCACCAACAACTTCTCCTCTCCAATGCAGAGGATCATTACACGTAAAAGGTCGTGATTGTTGAGGATTTCATTGACGGCGTCCGGATGCTCCACCACTCGTCCGATCTGAGAGGAGAAAACAGGACCACTTGATTTAGTAAATATTTTACAGGCAGTGTTCTGCTCTGTGACTCCCTCCCTACCTGTGTCAAGGCCAGGATCTTAACAGATTCATTTGGATGATTCAAGCCACCCTGAAGTTCAGCTCTGTAGTTCTGGATCAGATGCACAGGACTGAGAGCCAAAAGGATGCGTTCAAGGACGTCAACGCACAGCTCAACCTGCTCCCTGTCAACAAAGCTAAGAATGACTCAACATTTATTTTATAACTACAACTAAGAATCCAATCTATTATTCAAGACACAAAACATTTATCTCAATATATCAGACTGATTTGACAATGATTAAGCTGAGCGCAAATATTTTTAGTGTATAAATATTATCTGCTAGCTTTGCGTAGACAGTTAGCATGCTAGCTTGCTATTTAGCTTAATAACATTGCCTTTCGTAAAACAGGTGCATTGTTCTAATAGCAAAGCACGCGCTCACTGACTCAGCAGCAATGCAGTTGTAGTTTGGTTGAGTGTAAACAACAAGTGTAAAACAACCTCTCATTCGAGTCGAGCAGAGAGAAAATCACGTTGAAACGCTGCCCGCTCACTGCGTTTCTCAGAGCACCGACTGGAATCGACAGAAGAGCTGTTTTTAAGCTCTGAAGCTCTTCAATTGGGTCTTCAACGCCGGAGATTTCCTCCAACAAACTCTGAATGGTAGCTGCCATGACTGTCGCTGTTAGGAAGCTGCTTCTTCTTCTTGTGCTTTAATTATCAGCACGTGGAGTTTTAGCGCCATCTGCTGGAACAAAGCAGAAGGCGGCACCGCAAAGTCTGATTCTCCTTATTGATAATGTGCTCATTTCTTATATATATACTTATATATATCTCAGTTATGGAATGATGGAGCAGGAGATGGACTGATGGATTCGGGCTTCGTACTCAGTGATGAAGGTGCAGCTTCAGTCTGTTGTAGTGAAGATGAAGCTGAGTGTGAAGTCAAAGCTGGTCTGTTTACATTCAGACCGACTCCTGGGGTCATGAGATCTGGATACTGATTGAGAAAACAAGATCCCTGATGATCGGCTGAAATGAGCTTCCTTTGTAGGGTGGCTGGTGCTCAGGTTTAGAGATAAGGTGAAGAGTTTGGGTTTCCCTCTGGAACTAGTCCTTCGACCTGATTTTGGACAAACAGAAGATGGATGGATGTTTTTTCAGTACAGCACTATCAACACAGCATTTCTTTATTTTCTTTTAATAACATAATTTAAGAAAAAAGAAAATTTTCAAATTAAATTAATTTAACATTTTGTTTGAATTTCATCAATCATATTTTAAGAAGATAATTCCTCCTTTCTGCTTAATGCTAATAAAAAAAATACAGATAGGAAACTCTTAATTTTAAAACCCTGTCTCCATTCACCTTTAGTTTATTTTGCTTGTGATTTACAAATTATTTATTTAAAAAGCAAAAACCTACATTAATCAACCTTTAAATAAGTTTTTGTTTATGTATCAAAGTCTCTTTAAGCCCTTTGACTAAGTTTTTTCAGATTTTATTGTGTCGGCAAAAGTTTCTGTCTCCCCAAATTAGTTAGTAGTTAAGCTTTTAAAGCTTTTTATATGTCGTAACTTTTTAAATCAATGTATTTATTTCACCACCAATGTCACTCATCATGTATATTCCTCTGTTTTAACTTGGATCTCTCCTAAAAGAAACAATGTCCATTTAGTAAACAGAAAGGATTTCTGTCCAGGTATTTGAAGGAGACTGTGTTCTTTTTGTCTGGATTCAGCAACCCCAGCTTCTACATGTCATTAAAACTGCATGTGTGATGCACAATGCACTCCCCAAAACCAAGACTTGACTTTGGAGCTGAGTCTAGAGTTACATCCTCCTAGAGTTTCATGAAAGCAGAAACCTTGTGTGTTTTCTGTTATAGTTATAAAGCCTCTCAAGGTGGTTGGTCCAGTCATCACTTGGAGCTGATAAAACACATGAACGACATTCCTACTACAACAGCTGTCATGCAGGTCAGATTTGAGTTTAAAATTGAGTTCTATCAGCCGACTTTGAGGTTACTCATTGTTTCTTTCTCTCTTTCTAGTGTTTCCTGTGCAAGCTGCGTACCCATCAGTGGTGTTTCCTCTTCTTCAATGTGCTGCTCTTCCATGCCTTGTTGTTTGGAGGAGATTTTGTCGAGGAGTACCTCCTGCAGCCCACACCTGTGGTTTATACCGGAGCCACAGTCGCTAGTGTGAGGGAGAAAGCGAGGAAACTTGACCTGACCTCATCAAAGGAGAATGTGTCCCGAGCCTACCCTATCAGTAATCCTGAAGCCTGCAGAAACTCTGACCTCTTTCTCTTCACTCTGGTCTTCAGCTCTCCAACCAATTTTACCCAACGAGATGCAGTCAGGAGGACATGGGCAAACCAAACACTGATCCAAGGCTTTCCAGTAAAGATACTCTTCTTTTTAGGATTGACTCAGAGTTTAGCAACACAAGAAGACATCTTGAGAGAGTCTGAACATTATGGAGATGTGATCCAGGGTCATGTTGCAGATGAGACGTCTCTCCATGGTTTAAGAGAGAGGACTGTGCTTGCTTTTCGCTGGGTAATCACCTTCTGTCCTCTTGCACGCTTCGTCCTTTTCACCAAGGAGTCTTTGTTTGTTAACCTACCTGCAATTGGAAGTTACTTGCTGGGCCTTCACAGACACCCAGAAGACCTTTACCTGGGTAGAGTGATCCAGAAAGACTCTCCTGACAGGGACCCCAGCAGTCCTAGCTACCTGCCCCCGGCTCTCTATCCCCCAAAAATCTTCCCTGAATACTGTGATGGAAACGCTTACATTTTATCCCAAGATGTTGTCCGAAAAGTGTATGTGGCATCAGCAATAGTTCTGACACCTGTGCCTGTTGATGTCTTGGTGGGACTCTGTGCTCAGAAAGCAGGTGTCACTCCAACCCACAGTGCCAGGTTCTCAGGAGAGAAACACATCCACTACAACGCCTGCTGCTACAACTACCTGTTCAGCTCAGCAGGAATGGGAAGCCATGAGTTAGAAAGAGTGTGGAGAGACCTTCAACAGAAAGGTGGAAGATGTTCACTTTTAAAGACTTACTATGGTCTGGTGGCCTGCAAAGTTCACACATATTTGGATAAACTGTCATTCTTCAACTAACAATTGGCAAACTGCATCATATTGTTCATAGAGAGAGATCTAAAATATTAGGCTTGTATATTTCTGTTTATCGTGCTGACTGTTCTCACAGTAATATGAATGTTTAAAGCAACTTTAGCGTAAATCCAACTTCTTGTAAGGAATAAGGGTTTAATACAGAGAGAAACAGGTTTTTTTTTTAACATTTATGCCAACCAACCAACCAACCTTCCCAGATGTCAGTGTAATTGAAGTAAACAAGACATATAGATATTAAACTCCTCCACTTGAGGAAAAGACTCACTAAGGGAGTATTCCATCTTTTTCCAGAAACATGGCCTTAGATTTTGAGGAACTGAAACACAACAGAACCACATCGTCCACGAAAAGCAGAGATAAGATGCTGAGATTCCCAAACCAGATGGGAGGGTGTTAAACAAGTAAAAAATATTTACTGATTTGGCTAATTTAAAGCTTGAAAAAACAAATACTAGTCATAACTTTTAAAAGATTGAATAATCATAGAATAATTATATTTTATATAGTATCATTTTGTCATGAGAAGAAAACATGCAATTGAAGCTGTAGTACTTACATTCTCCACTAGAGGGCAGAAGACATTATACAGTTGGTTTTTGAGGAAAATCTTAGGAAGAGACACGTCAAATTTGGATGCTTAATTATGGAATTAATAATAAACATGATTATTTTTGTCAAAACTGAAATCAGCATTATTAACAATGATTTTTCACTGAAATTGGAAATGCATTGCATATTTTGCACTTAAAGGAACCTGAAATGTATTGAAAATGGAATTGAATACCTTTCTGTTAAATATCCCTCACTGTAACAGAAAAAAGTATCGATTCAAATTTAAGCTATACTATAGATATTTGATCTATCTATATTTGGATGAAAAATATGAAAAAACATATTTTATTAACATCCAGGCAGACACCGTTTAAAGGTTCTGTATCCTGCTATTTTACAGCTTTCAACGTCTGAGATAGACACATATTTTATAAAATTTTACGTTTGGTGTTATATAGTCTTCATTTGTCCTGAAATGTAACTTATTTTCTCAAGTTATTCTCAGACCAGGAAGTAAAACACTCTGTTTACCTAAAATACCATCTGTCCCCTATAGGCCCCTCTTGTGAGTGTTGCCCCTCGAGCTGCCTGAATGAAATGGTGAATGAATTCCTGTAACTCTCACAGCCAAATTCACATTTTCACTGAGACATTTTTAGAACGTAAAATACTAGAAAACAGTGGTGTTTAGTGTCTTGCTTTGGACTCTCGCAGCTCGGGGCGTGTGTGTTTAATCTGTAGGGGCAGCACAGGTCCTGGTGTAACATTTTTACATCACTATGTTACAGTCAGTTGTTTTCCAGGAGAGAGTGGAGCAGCTGCTCAGAGCGCAGGATTCAGGAGGATTACTGAGACCCCATTCTGGGGGGGTTTAATGAGGAAATAGTATCACAACATGGTTAAAAGCTCAAAAAAGTTCATTTTGCATGATATAGGACCTTTAAATAAATGAACTTTTTTTTACTTGATCTGTCCGACATTAAAGAGGCCATTCCATTAAAAACAATTTTTCTGAGGTTTCTGTTGAATATTTTAGCTCCACAGGTGTTTTTACCTTTATAGTGGTTGTGAAAACAGATCAACAACTTCTCTTTCAGTTTTTATCTCTCAAACTACGCAGGTGGTGATAACACCCGAGTTCTCCCAAGTTTGAATGGCCTGTATTTGTTTCGTCACAACTCCTTTGTTCATTAGTATTCATCAGCTCCGACAGTTGAAACCATGCCTAGCATGCTGCTGGCTAAAAGCTGTAGCATAAGACATAACAAACCAAAAGAGACTAGGTGTGCTGTTGCCATGTGTAGCGGGACAGGAAACAGTCTACCTTGCTCTCATAGGCTAGTTTGTTAGCCAATCCAAGTCCAGCCAATTCGAATAATGGCGTGCACTGAAATAGCATCTTTAACAAAACACAGACAGCACTGCTAATACTGTCCAAGCTGAGAGCACCAGCTGGGAGTGCTCGACAGCTGCGAGGGAGGCTGGCTCGGAGCGGACGGATGCCATTCGGCAGAGCTGATCAGGAGAGAGAAAGGAAATCAAGGCTGGTTCGATTTGGAGGATGTCGCGAAGGTATTGCTTCAAAAAAGGTCACTGACACCAGTGCTTAATTTGTAAATCAAAAGTTACCGGAACGCAAATAGCGCTATGAGACCAGAATTCACTGAGGCCAAACTGATACCAGAACGCACACACATACACAACCGTCGGACCAGGCCAAGCGCTGTGCGCATTTTGATGCCGCTGTTATTTTTCCCAACTGGCGCCATTAATGGATCCTAGCAAAGAGATACTGGAACACACCCTTCAAAATAAGACAGTTCCCTGATCTTGTTCCAGCAGGATCCAGCTCAAATTAAGCACTGAGTGACATGCATGGAAATACCTCTTCCAGTCATGGTAATCTGTCATGCTGGTCATGTTTGTTGGACGTAGCAACAGTAACTAAGGTGGGGGCAGGACTCGGCGAAAGGTCATTTAGCCACACCTACATGATTTATCTCATCAGGTATGTTTAGGAACTCGTTTTATGTTTTGAACATGAGGCAAGAAAGGATTTTTGTCTTGAACTGAATAAAAGTACAATTAATAAAAGTATCTGTTGCCATTCAAATTAGCGTTGCTGCACTGACACTTTTATGACAAAAAAGTGAGATGCAGTTATTGTGCCCTACGTACATCTCACTTATTAGTGATAGAATAGGAGCTATTTAATTATAGATTCAATAGACTTAACTAATTTAACAAGCTACATTTAGTTGTTTTTTAGTGTTTAATGAAATAAATTTGGCAGTTTTTAAACTTTAGCTCAGGAGGTAGAGCAGGTTGTCTGGGAACTGGAGGGTCACCAGTTTAAATCGCTGCTCCAAGCAGAAATATCATTTTGCCTTTGAGTCCTTTGGCAAGACCTGTCCTGCCTGTTTGGTGGTGGTCAGAGGGTCCGGTGGCCCCTAGCAGCCTCACCTGTCAGTATCCCAGCTGTGAGACAATATGTGTAGTTTATCACCACTCAATGAGTGTGTTTGAATGGATGAATGACAAATTGTTGTGTGAAGCACTTTTTGTGTCATCTGACTTTAAAAAAAAAGTCATTTACTATTTAGCGGAACAAATCTGTAAAAATAAAAAGTCAGTAATATTTATACACAGAAGTTGGCAAAATTGTTGGTACCTTTCTAAGTAAAAGCCCACTGTGGTGTCTGAAATAACGTGAAAATGTCAAAAATAGTAATCAATTTTAAAATTCTAAAACTCAGCTAATGAAAATCAGACATTGCTTTTGAATTGTGGTTTAACTGAATAATTTAGTAAAAGAAACCAATGTAACTGGGCTGGGGCAAAAACGATGATATCCTTAACTAAATATTTTGTTTGCAAAACCTCGTGAGTCGGTCACTGCAGTCAGCTGATGTCTGTAACTCTCAGTAAGACTTCTGCACCTGTCCACAGGTGTTCTGATCCACTCCTCATGAACAAACTGCTCCAGCTGTCTCAGGTTTGAAGGGTTCTTTCTCCTGATGTTTCAGCTTATATTACAGATGTGATTCATTCATCTGATCTCTCTTCATAATATTTTGGAATTCATGCAAATTAATATCATAAAAACTGACGCATCAAACTTTGTGGGAAAAAAAGTATTTGTTTCTTTCTCAAAACTTTTGGCCACAACTTTGCAGTCCTCATCCAAAAGGTGCGACATCATGATTGTGTGGCTAGATTTTTAGTGCACACAAGATCCTTCAATTAAAATCAGTCTGCTAAGTTTAAGAGAAAAAAAATGAATGCAAAAGTGCTCTTAAGATTTAATTCAAGTAAAAAAAAACACATACATACAATTATATACAGAAATACATTCAAATTAATTATTAAATCACAAATAAATATATGAATTCAGATTTGCATATACAAAAAGTAAATAAAGAAAGAAAATATCAAAATTATTAACCAAGAAAATGTTACAGAAATTAATTATGACTAGATTCAATTTACAAGAAAGTTTAAACAGAACATGAAATTCCTAAATCTATTTACTAAAATCTAAAGAACCTATACAACATTTAACCAAAAACAAATTTACAGAACTGATTTGAATAAAGATTTAAGAATCAACAAACTATCTACAATAAAAATCAGAAATTAATCTGTCTGATTTGAATCAGTTTGATTGAATTAGAAAAGAAACAGATTAAAAACGTGAAAAACACCAAATGCCAAGAAATAAATCATTTAAATAAAACAATTATTTGTTGTTTTGGGGTGAATGTGCTGTGGGGTGGAACAGGCAGGTGGATGGGCGGGGTTTATACTGGTACTCTGATATCATTTGCATCAGGAACCTGTAGTCCAGGTCCATTTTTGTACCTTATGAAGTTGTTCCACTAAAACAGTAAAATTACGGCACGTTTTGAAGTCTAATACCAACATTCTAAAACATAATATTACAATATTGAAAAGAAACTTAATATTATTGAGATTAACCAGCCGTGGCCAGGGTTACAGGTGCAGTTGAAATGGTACAAATTTGTACTTTATATCAATTTGAACACTCTAAGGGACATTTCTGACATTTTAAAAGAACAATATTGTACTTTTAAGGGAATACTTTTTAAAAAATTACCTATTGGTACAAAAATATTCTTGTCTTGTACCTCTGTTTCTGAGAGTGTTCCTCAAGCCACTTTGTCCCGATGGCCCGGTGCTCCACCATGCTGGAAAAGGCAACCTGTTCTTTACCAAACTGTTCTTGGATGGTTGGAAGAAGTTGCTGTAGGAAGTTGTTTTGGTTTCATTCTTTTTTTATTGACTGTGTTTTTTGACAAAATTGTGAATGAGCTCAAGTCCTTTGGATGAGAAGCAGCCTCACACATGAATGGTAAAAAGGTTAAAAAACTTTTATAAACATTCAGATGAACACTTGTGTTTATTATTTTCTTCTTGTCCACAGACAGTAAAAAAAAAGCTAACCAGAAAACAGCAGTTTTATATCTAGTAAATGTGTCTCGGACCTGTCTTTCCTAAATTCCACAGAAAGGTTTGGCCTCTTTCCCATCAGCAAGAACTGACCAGATGAAATGTTTGGGAGTTTTACGATCTTCTTCTTGCCAGTGGTTTACACTGTAACACTCAATTCCAAATTGGCAAAGTTCCACTGTGTCTGCTGAGCTTTTTTCCCGGACTATCTATTTCCATGTAACAAGATTTTTTTAAAGACCTGTCTGAGCTTGTGTAAAGTGATTCTGACTGATAATTAGTCATTTGTGCTGTTTGATCGTACAACGTCAGTAAAAAACTCTGATTTACTCAGAAGGTTTAATGTAATTAGCGTTAACATTTTCCATCCACAATCCAAGTGCCTGAAATTTGCTTTTGTTTTGTGCTATTGTCTTACTTTTCTAAAGTTTCTGCAGCTTCATGTTGATGTCTAAACATAGTGTCATAGTTATGGGTTTTATTTTTCATGGAGCTTTATTTATTTTGGAGGGTTTTTGTTTTTTAGTTTGCCTTTATGTCTTTCTGTGTTCTTTGGTTCTAGTCAGGGTTTGAGATGTTGCTTTTTTACTTACCATCTTTCTGTTTTGCTTGTGGTTATTTCATGTTGTGTTTATTAGTTTCACATTATTTTTTGTTTTAGTTACATTTATTTATATTCATTTTCTTATTTGTATTCCTGTTTCCTGTCTTTTTATTTCAGTTCTTGCTTTGTCGTTCATGTTCTTATGCATCTAACACCTTCTCATGTTTCTTAGCCCCTTGTATATAGATTTAGTTTAATTAATTAAGTTCCTTGTGTTTAGGTATCTTCAGCACTTCAGTTTACTCTATGGGTAATTGTGACACCTTTTCACCATCCTGTTGATTATCTCAGGCTTTTTGTTCCAGATGTTCTCCCTCAGCATATGTATTCCTCTTCCAGTTTGTCAAATCCTCTGCTCACCTCCCCCGTTATCATCAAGCTCCTTGTGTTTCTGTAAGTTGGTTATTCTGCTGCTACATTAGCTTTTTATTTTGCATTTATTAAAAGTCTTTTTGTTTAAAATTCTTGATTTGTTGCAAAAAATGAAAGAATGTTAGCATGGTATTTACTTTGCTAGTTAAAGGACCTAAGTGTAAATAACAATATCTTTGAGTTACCAGAAATAGTTATAATCAGTTTATTACAGGGTTGTGCAGTGGTTCAGTTTTCATCACTGCTTCTGGGTTTGAATCCCTGCTGGGAGTTTGGATATCTTCCTCATACATGTGAGGGTTTTTGACCACTAGACATATGCATCAGCCTGTCGTGACCGTGAACAGCATCAAGTGGGTGTAGAAGATGGATGGAGCAGCCATTCTGGAATAAAATGAAAACTAAACACAGGTGCTTCACATTAAGGTTCAGTAGCTGAACAAACCCAAACCTTTACGTTTGTAAAAACATGTTTCGCTTTGGTGTTAAATTATGCCAAACTGACTGCTATAAAAAGGCCCATTGTTGTGGCTTTGTGAGCAGATTACATGGTTATATAATTCAAGATAAGGCCCAGACCACTGTCGAACTCATTGCCTTATGTGCATGCTGTAAAAGTTGATTAAACGACTAAAAACAGAAATAAACACCCCAAATTCAAAATTTGTGTTTTCTTGTTACTGTTTTATTCAGAACAACCAAAATCACACACATACTCTTCTGGCTCAGAAGGTCGCTGAGGTTTGGTAAAAAAAATAAAATAAAAAATGTTGCTGGTGAAAGTAGAAACAGGATCAGGGTAGCCAGGAAAACCATCAGCCACCCTCTCTAAACCCAATGCAGACCTAAGCGTGGACACACACTCAAAAAAACACAAGTCAGCCTGTAGAGATTGTTCATGTGAGGCTGAAGGGTTGGTAAAGATGCATGTGGGTGGTGTGCGCTAATGAATAGCTCTCCTCAGAGAGACGCACATCTGAAGGGAGGGACTCATCAAACCAGAGAAGAAGACTGTTTTATTTAGAGCGTTTAAACTAAAGGAAGATGGCTGGGATTCCACTAACATGTTCAGTGATTTAAAGACTGGTCGATGGGATCTAATATCACAGCTGATGAAAGAAATTATTATATGCTAACTCTATACAAGACTGTGTGTATGTTTACGTACCAGTATACAAACATGATCGATTGTTGTACGGTTTACATTCAGAACCAAGACTGTGTTTTATGTATCGCTCCAGCCCACTTTCATTTACGTAAAAGCTACAACCTCAAGGATAAACCCTCTTTTTTTTTTTTTTACGACATTTGTGGTTTCTTTTCCTTTCCCTTTTTGTACACTCCATAATCCACTCTTTGAGGTTCTGGCACGTTTTCCAAGCCAGAAGTTTGTGCCTTTTCTGTGCAGCTGCTTTCTTGCGTTTTAATTATGGATTCTATAAGTTTTGCTCGACTTGCTCCCAAGACAAGGACATCCATGTGTAAAAAATTCTGTGCATTAAACTTGAAAGTTCATCCCATGAGTAGAGTTTAAAGTGTTAACACTATGAAACATATATAAAGAAATGTTGGGTTTTTTAAGTAAAATTACCAATTTTGCATTTTACAATGATGTCAATTATGAGATGTAGCAAAGGCAGATCTTAGCTCACTTTTTGGTAGCCAGATATCTTTGTCACATCTATAAATACACAACATTTATAGGTGCAAAAGTAAGTAATTCTTGACTGAAGGTAAGAAAAAACAACATCTTTCTTTACAGTGTCTTGATTTTCTACCAGTACGAATATTTGTTGCTTAAATAACACTCAAATTTTAAAATTCTTTTGGTTTTTACTTTCATAAATGACTAATGCCATGTTCCTATGAGTTTGAATGGGACTCAATGTGCTGATACAAAGACAGACAAATAGGGTAAATGGTTAAAGGGACTGAGAAGATGTTTGTTCTGGAAAAGTGAAGTCAAGAACACAAGAGCTTTGAGGAAGAGAAGATAATTTTACAAGTTAAACTGTCTCAAGTATTTTAAGGCTTTTCTGCCATCATACTTATATTTGTTTGTTTCAGGATCCATTCATCCGAAGAGAATAAAAAAGATGAGCAGGTAAGATCCAGGTTCCTGTTTAAAGTCAACATGCAGAGAGATATTTCTGCTGGAGGCACAAGAAGGAGAAAGCTGTGCAGCTTCACAAGGACAGAAGACATTCACAGTTATGTGCGTCTTAAATAACTCAAACAGATGCACAATATGATAATGGTCGTGCATTTGTATAACAGTCAGGTGACTCATAAAGCATTTCACACTACAAATTCACATTCACACATTTGGATGAGGATAAACTAGATAATGCTGCCACAACTGCCCTGGAGCAGGTTGACAGAAGCAAGATGTCTGTGATTAACAAGTGATTTTATGTATAAAGACAATGTTCCTAGAAGGATCATCTCATTCAGGTGGAGCAGAGAATCTCCCAAACTGGTGGCACAGCTGGAAAAGGTCCTCTGGCTACCATCTGCACAAAATGTTAACAGTGTCATGAATTAAGGTTTGAACCGCCATGTTTGTAGTTTTTAGCTGTGGTCTTGCTCCATTTCTGGCCCCTACAATCAATTTCATTGTTTTCATTTGTTTTAACTTTGGATGCAGATTGTTGTTCAGCCTTGTGTTGTAACTTTCCAGCGCTTCTTGTCACAGCCTGTTTTTCAGGACCAACCGTTTTTGGATTCTTGACCTCGCCTTTTGTCTGTCCCCTGATGAACACCTTCGTTATTGGATTGGATTTTGGATTTGACACTTGCTCTGTAGCTTTAACCATGGATCTGCTCTCCCCTCATCCAACCTCATTGTTTATGATCATAAAAGCACCTGATGGGTGAAAGATAGGCTATTAGGATTATGGATTAGATCATTAAGAAGAGGATTTGTATTACGATCTGGACCGTTTTAGATTTCAAGTTTTATGTGATGTCACAGCTAACCAAATTGCTTCACCTGATTTCAGTCATACATTACTCACCTTTGCTCACTTGTTCCCTGAGTGATGCTTTCCTGGTTCTGCTTCTCCTATTAACCTGGAAAGGAAAGTTAAAGTTTACTATACTCACCTGTCCTGCAGCTGATCTCCTCGTTCCGCTGTAAGTACCAGTGGTCTCCATCATTCTCTCAGGATCTGGAATGTAAAGACAAATATTCTTTCCACTCATACATCATCCATTACTTCATTAATTAAAGCAATAGCCACTTCTCTCTCGCTGCGATACTCAGCTGCTTCCTGGACTCTCTCCTGAGTTCAGAATGTTACGGACAGGAATTCCAAAGACACTAACATTAATTCAGGACTGGCCCTGAGCTGCATGGTGCCCTAGGCGAAAAAGGATTTTGACGCCCCCTACTGCCCATAACAGAAACTCAATAACTGGATTACATTGCAAAAAATATGTATTTATACTAAAATGAAAAGCAGAGATGATAGATATAGATAGATATTTAATTATTACTTTTTTTGCTCTTTACATGAGATGAATGGTGTGTCCAACAGTTTGTCCAAAAAAAAAAAAAATTTTTTTAAAAGGAGAATTTGGCGCCCCCTCCAGCAGAGGGCGCCCTAGGCAATTGCCTAATCTGCCTATGCCCAGAACCGGCCCTGCATTAATTTATTTTAAAAGTATATAAAATGATTGCATTTCATGATAATATTTAAAGTAATTTAACTACTTCTGGTCTAAATTTTTGAATCCTGTATTACAACTTGGTTAATAGCATCTGTTGTTGACAGAAAACATTACCATATATCAGAACCTCGTCTATGTTTTCTCTCTTTCTTGCAGACATTGACATGCAACTGACCACTTTTCTAGCAGTCGTGCTTGAGATCCGTCAGTTCAAAGAGAATTTACTGCTGTTCTATTGGCTGAGATGGGCTGAGCCTGTCAAAATCCTGAAGCTCTGAGTGATTTATCAACAACCTCCTCACTCACTCCTGTCACTAGTAATAGTTTCAGAGCATATGTTATTAGAAGCTTTCACTTGTTAATGAGTTCTGGAGTGACATTGCAAAATCTCTCCTTTACTTTGTTTCAGCTGTGCAGCACTAGATGATAGAAACATCTGCTAACATTCAATGCTTCACTCCGCAAGTTCAAGAGAGTTTGTTTGACTTAACATCAACATGATATATTAACAGCGGAAAATGACACACTAAAAACCCCAACATGTGTATAAATGATCCTTGAATAGCGCTCAGTGTGGGAATCTTTTTATAGTCTTGCCATGAAATCAAATTTTATACAGTGTTACCAAACTTACAGCAAGAAAACTCCTGGTTTGAACCTGCTGGTCCTTCGTGTCCCAGTCTGGGTTTAGTTTTTCTTCACTAACTTGGATTTAGATACACTTGTTAACTGATTACAATAAATTTGCTGCTTCTGAGATACAAACAGAATGGCTAATCCAAACTTCAAGTAAAACATTCGGCTCACTTTATTAATAAATAACAGTAAAATGTGAAAATCACTTCCATACACTACAAACCACATCCTTACATGTATAATTAGAAAACTGATTTAAGGTCATTGATGGGTTTCAAATTATATTTGTGCAACTTGAACTTTAGTTTCAGCAACAGGGATCAAATCCTATATTTATATAACTGAAAATAACTGCAAACAAAAACTTAAAAATGCACATTTTTATACCAAATGTATTAGAAATTAAAGATGTTTGGAATGGCATTAAAATTTCATTTAAATTTTTCTGGCAAGCACAAAATGTTATTTTTATTATTTTTTGCATCAACAGTGTCTTGTGTTTCAGTGCAACTTACTTAACCCTGTAATATAGTTCATATCCAACACCTGTCCCCGTCAGTTAATGTGACTGGCAGATCAAGTAAAAAAAGTTAATTTATTTAACGGTCCTATATCATGCCAAATCAAGTTTTTGGAGCTTGTAACCACTTTGTGATACTATTTCCTCATTAAACCCCCCAGAATGGGGTCTCAGTAATCCCCCTGCGTGCTCTGAGCAGCTGCTCCACTCTCTCCTGGAAAACAACTGACTGTAACATAGTGATGTAACAATGTTACACCAGGATCTACCTGGCGTGTCCACGCTGTCCCCGCAGATCAAACACACACACCCCGAGCTGCAAGAGTCTGAAGCAAGACACTAAACACCACCGTTTTGAAGTATTTTACTTTCTAAAAATGTCTCGGCAAGAATGTAAATTTGGCTGCAAGAATTACAGGAATTTATTCACCATTTTACTCAGGCAACTCGAGGGGCAGCACTCACAAAGAGGGGCCTGGAGGAGTGATGGGATTTTAGGTAAACCAAGCATTTTACTTCCTGGTTGGAGAATAACTAGAGAATATAAGTTATATTTTAGGACAAATAGACTACAGTGGGGCAAAAAAGTATTTAGTCAGCCACCAATTGTGTAAGTTCTCCCACTTAAAAAGATCAGAGAGGCCTGTAATTTTCATCATAGGTATACCTCAACTATGAGAGACAAAATGAGGAAAAAAAATCCAGAAAATCACATTGTCTGATTTTTAAAGAATTTATTTGCAAATTATGGTGGAAAATAAGTATTTGGTCAATAACAAAAGTTAATCTCAATACTTTGTTATATAGCCTTTGTTGGCAATGACAGAGGTCAAACGTTTTCTGTAAGTCTTCACAAGGTTTTCACACACTGTTGCTGGTATTTTGGCCCATTCCTCCATCATATATGTGTCTATCCCAGATATTGAAAAGTGTAAAATAACACGATACAGAACCTTTAATATTTAATACAAGCACAATGCAAACAGTGAACGTTCTATAAGTGTAAAACAACATTTTTCTTAGTTGTTGAAAGACCCGTCTCGTGCTGCCTTTTCCTCTTCTTTTCAGTGAGTGACAGTCACTGTGAGGAGCCTGTTTTGAGCTCTAATTTCATGTAAAACTGATTTTATGGATTATAGTGAAAACAACAACAGGGTGCAAATAAATGCCATTGCTATGGACCCCCCTCCCTCATAGACAGAGGCTGATGAGGATGAGAAGGAGGACTGGTACTCATCTTGCTGAGAGTTTAGTCCTAGCATCAGATACTCAATCAATTATCAAACTTTATTTATAAAGCACTTTTCATACAAAGACAAATGCAGCTCAAAGTGTTTTACTGATTAAAATGACCCCACATAACCCATATTCCCATCCCTTCTCCGTAATTGTAAAAACTAAATGACAATTATTCCCCCTTCCCAAACACACACAGACACACACAGGCACACATCTACACACACACACACACACACACACACACAAGTTTGTTTTGTTATCCTTATGGGGACCGTCCATTGACTTCCATTGATTTTAGTAACTAGATTTATACCTAACCCAAACCCTTTTACTAACCTTAACCATTACTGATCTATAACTAACCCTAAGACTAACTAAAACTCTATTCACACCATACCTATAAACCTAACCCCTAACCCTAAAAAGGGGAGTCCCCCTCATGGGGACCAGGCTTCGGTCCCCACAAGAACCCTCGGACCCCAGAAAGATAGTAAAAGTCAGGAAACTGGTCCTCAGGAGGTCAGAAATACAAGCCCACTCACACACACACACACACACACACACNTACAGTGGGGCAAAAAAGTATTTAGTCAGCCACCAATTGTGTAAGTTCTCCCACTTAAAAAGATCAGAGAGGCCTGTAATTTTCATCATAGGTATACCTCAACTATGAGAGACAAAATGAGGAAAAAAAATCCAGAAAATCACATTGTCTGATTTTTAAAGAATTTATTTGCAAATTATGGTGGAAAATAAGTATTTGGTCACCTACAAACAAGTAAGATTTCTGGCTTTCACAGACCTGTAACTTCTTTAAGAGGCTCCTCGGTCCTCCACTCGTTACCTGTATTAATGGCACCTGTGTGAACTCGTTATCAGTATAAAAGACACCTGTCCACAACCTCAAACAGTCACGCTCCAAACTCCACTATGGCCAAGACCAAAGAGCTGTCAAAGGACACCAGAAACAAAATTGTAGACCTTCACCAGGCTGGGAAGACTGAATCTGCAATAGGTAAGCAGCTTGGTGTGAAGAAATCAACTGTGGGAGCAATTATTAGAAAATGGAAGACATACAAGACCACTGATAATCTCCCTCGATCTGGGGCTCCACGCAAGATCTCACCCCGTGGGGTCAAAATGATCACAAGAACGGTGAGCAAAAATCCCAGAACCACACGGAGGGACCTAGTGAATGACCTGCAGAGAGCTGGGACCAAAGTAACAAAGGCTACCATCAGTAACACACTACGCCGCCAGGGACTCAAATCCTGCAGTGCCAGACGTGTCCCCCTGCTGAAGCCAGGACACGTCCAGGCCCGTCTGCGGTTTGCTAGAGAGCATTTGGATGATCCAGAAGAGGATTGGGAGAACATCATATGGTCAGATGAAACCAAAATAGAACTTTTTGGTAGAAACTCAACTTGTCGTGTTTGGAGGGGAAAGAATGCTGAGTTGGATCCAAAGAACACCATACCTACTGTAAAGCATGGGGGTGGAAACATCATGCTTTGGGGCTGTTTTTCTGCAAGGGGACCAGGACGACTGATCCGTGTAAAGGAAAGAATGAATGGGGCCATGTATCGTAAGATTTTGAGTGAAAACCTCCTTCCATCAGCAAGGGCATTGAAAATGAGACGTGGCTGGGTCTTTCAGCATGACAATGAT
>SSNP01000013.1:4356094-4369240 GCA_006937955.1 Pachypanchax playfairii | reverse complement strand
AAAACTGTTTTTATAATAACAATAATGTAATAATGAGGATTTATTGGTATTGCTTGTCCAAGAAACTCCACAGATGCTCGATAGGAACTCAGCCAGACAATCCCCCTTCCAATAAATGAACACAAACTGATCTACTTTTAGACTTTTCATTTATAACTTTGATTAATTTGCTCTTTTAAAGGACTGGATAACATGAATCATGACTCTGCTCACTAATTTACCAGTTTTAATTCGTCAGAGCCTGCTTGCAAGGTTATGCCTACTGTTCAGGTCATGAATATCTGACAGGAGCTGCAACAGAGATGCTAACACGCAACCATCTAGACATCACATTTTATTCTCTTCCAAAAAGGTTTCAAATCGTACGTGTCAGCATTTTTCTGCTCGTATAGCTGAACTTTATTTAAACTGAATGAATTGGATTTAATTGGCTTAAAATAGTCTTATTGTTTAGTCTACTTATTTACAACACGGTGGATTCAATTTGAGCCAACCTGTTTCTATGTAATTTGGCATTATGTAAGTTACTTTCTTTGTAAAATGGCTTTACCTTTGTTGAGAAATGCTTTAAACTAAACTGAACCCTATTGATTAAAGTTAGAATTGCTTCTTTTCTTGCTGCTGAACTCATTTAAATCACTGCTGTCATTGCAACAAAATAATCAACACATTCTTTTCACTTGTCAGTTTTGCAAAAATCTGGTTGGTTGTTGATTAAAATACGTATTTTCTCTCACAATTCATCAATGGAATTACTGTATTAATCATCTAATTTTATTTTATTAGATCATTTGATTGATTGTACCATTGAAAAATATTGAAACATTGTTATTCTTTTTCATTTGGAGAGAAATAAAGTAATGATTTCAATGATAATCTGCAGCTTGCACTGTGCACAAACAACCACCAGGGGTTGCATCACTCTCAGCCATCACAGGGAAATTTGAACAGTGATTCAAACTTGAAAAGGTTTGAATCAATGTGTTTATTGAGTTCTGATCTATTTTTTTTCAGATTTTTCTCTTTAAATCTTTGCTTTTCTCTTACACGTGATGATGAAGATGAAGACCTTGGTCTGCAGCATCCTTTTTCTCCACCGCCTCTGACAAAAAGTTTGTGTATTTATTGTGAGGGCAGTCAGAGGACACAATCACCTCATTACCTCTTAGAGCTCTGATTTAACTTGATCCAAGGAAAATGGAAAGCTGTGTGTTTTGAGACTGGACATATAAAATTAAATGACCTAAATACAGCATTGTTGAAAAATTAAAGAAAATGCACATAATGAGAAAGGAAGGGAGTGAGAGATTACAGAGAAAAGAATAACATAGCAAGATAGCTTATAAAGACAGTCTTATATAAGTGACAACAAGAGAGGAAACTGTGCCCTTTTTGTCCTTTAGATTTTTACCAGTCCATGAATCCTATTTTTGTGATATAACACCATATTGGCCCTAGGAGAGACCCTAGACCAAAAGTGAGTGTTTTCAAAGCTTCCCCCATCTCTGAGAGGACAGGAGACTGTTGGCAGCTGCTGAAATTTGCAGTGAAATAGCTTGTCTCTCTTCTGAAATCCCTCCCACAAAAATAAAAGAAGAGCATAGAGAACGTTTTCAGTAGAAGTATAAGTCATTCTGAAGCTGTCGTGAGTTGCTGAGCAGCAGCAGATTAACATGCCCCTGTATACAGTGGATGTCCAGTTTTACATTAAGCAGGTTACAAGTGCCGAGAGCTTGTTTGTTTGAATCTAATCGTGTCGTGGAAACTGGTTTCTCATAAAGAGCACTTTATTCTTTATGTTGTTTTATTACTAAATGCACACGAAAGCTGAAAACCTCCAGAGTTTGCAGATCAGAATATTAAATATTCTAACAGATAAACTGAATATTTGTGTCAAAAATGTAGCGACAAAATGCCAAATGCAATCATGTTCAATCAACAGCGCCTTACTGAGCTGAAACAAGAAGCAGACTGAACTGCAGGAACGGTCACGGAGGACACGAGTATAATGAAAAGAAATACTTTTGTACACTTTTTTCTTTCTTTTTTCATTTACTATATTCTTTTTTTAACTTTTTTTTTTTTAAATGTTGTGTTGTTAAATTGTTAAATAAACATTTCAGTTTCTATTTCAATTAATAATAAAGAAAAAGGCTGAACATGCTGCAAAACTTACAACTTAGAACTGCAAACAACAAGACAACATGGTGAAGACATAACTCTCTGACAACAAACTGAAGGTAAGCTGAGTATGTAAACAGCAGTGATGAATGAATGAGTAAAGCAACACACCAAAAACTGAGGAAACAGGAAACAAGGCCTTTCAAAATAAGACAACAGAAAGAACTAAAAACCCCACAAATCGAAAATTATTTTTTATTAAAAATTGGAAGGATTTATACAACTCTGTGGCATTTACTCATTTTTATACTGTGCAGCTCTGACAGAGGGGTTTAAGAGAGAGGAGTTAAACATGAGGGTAAATTGACGATGCACAGAGAGAGAGAGAGCACCCAAAAATACATGGTGAAATATTCGCTATGCTGCAAGCTGAAGGTTTTACCATAAGTTTCATAAAGACCAGACTAGAAATTATGTCTCATAAGAGCGGCGGATGGAAAACTTATTTGAAAATTATCGGTTCATTATGCAGGAACAATGAGTAAAATTCTGTCAAAACAAGAAATGAAAAACTCTCAAATGGAAAAAGAAAAATATTTATAAGTTGAGATATTTGACACTTATTTATCGTTTACTCAGACTGATAAAGATTTAAGTAAAACTTTTATTTAAATTTATGACGAAATGTTAAAGACATTTGCAGTGACACGTTTTGATCAGAAGATACTGTATTTTTTATTTTAATTTCAACAAGACATAGTAACCACATTTAATTACCCCCCTCTGCTACAGACGCTGAGCTGAAGCCACACTCAGAGCCAGACCTTTGTAGCTGATGGTGACCCTGTGAAACTGATAGGACTCTGTTGAAACGGCAACTTCATTTACTTTACCTCCTCTTGAGACTCCTGGATCCTGCTCCTCCAGTCTAAGTCTGAAAACAGAACAAACGCCAGTAAGTTAAATTTAAATAGACTCCTGTGACCACAATAATGGCCCCTTACCTAAGACTGGTACTGAACATTATGTCCTCTACCTTGTAGTATCCAAGACCTTGAAGTCATCATTTCAGCCCATTCAGATCTTTCAGTAATGATTAATTTGATACCGTTTCCTGTGTCACTACATTAAATGCAGTAATAAAATCATGACTTAGTTTTTGGAAACATGTCGGAAAAATGCATTTAAAAACATCATGAAACATCTGCAGCTGGAACAGGCTGAAATGGGCATGTTGCAGGCATTTTTAAAAGCTTTTGTTGGATGCTAGGTTTGGAATATCAATTCCAAATTTATTACTCCAAATAAATGTTATAGGATTTTTTTTCCAAAAATGTCAATTTTGGAAAATTGGAGCTTAACCAGGAGTTTTTGCAGGGAGGAGTACCACTGACTCATTTGAAAGATGTGTCTGGCTTTATGTTCAGTACTTTATCGGGTTTTGGATTTCTGATGTGTCAAGTGAAAGTACATAACATGTGTAGATATTTTTTTTTCTTTCTTTAGAAGCAGGAATGTCTTAGATGACAAAAACTAAAACTAAGATCATTTCACCCACAATGAAAATCAGCATAGAACATTTCATTGGATGAGAGAAACCAACACAATCTTACAATGATGAAGATGTGAGGCAGCGCAGTGGAAAACTGCAATAAATGTTACAGTGATATTATAGAACAAGCTCCCTTTTGTCTTCAGGAAAATGAGGCATTCATTTGATGATGCAGTTATTTCCGAAATCTTTCAATGATGCGCTTATTTGTTCCACTCTGTTATAATGCAAAGTTATAAATGACCCCTTCCAGATTTCACAACACTGTAGATACCACTATTTTCATGCTGTTATAGTAGTAAAGAGCTGTAGGTGTATTCAAAGGCCATGCTTGTATGCAAACAATTTTTTCTTTGACTTTTTGGCTTAAAGCGACACTTTTTTTGTTTGAAAATATATGTTTTGATTGAAGAAATCTTTGTTTTGACTTAATAAAAGACACACATTTACCTTCATACACCCTCGTGTGATAGATGCTCCAAGAGGATGGATTCCTGGAGGCCATGCACCTCAGGGCAGCTTCCAGTTACTGATCAGCCTGCTCAGTCTGACTGTGGATTAGACTGACAGTGATGCCCAGGGTTTTGCAAAATGACTTCAAACCAGTGGTGTGAATTGAGGGGCCTCTGTCAGAAACAACATCAACAGATACGGCAAGGTGCCAGAACATATGACCTACCAACATTTGGGCTGTCTCAAAAGTTGATGGCAGTTTATAAAAAGGGGATGAAGAACATTAATTTTGAAAACCAGTCAACAATAGGGAGGAACGCATGCGTTGTTACCTGCAGATGGGGATAATCTAGTGATGAAATCAAGAGCTATATGTGACGAGGAGCAGCTGGGTGTTTATGGAGGTGTGAGGAGACTTTGCTCTGTGCACAAGTGGAGCCACAAACTTCCTTGACGTCCTTGTCAATGGATGGCCACCAGAAGAGTTGTCTGAGGAATGACAGCTTCCTGTTAAGCCCCAGGTGAAGGGAGACCTTTGATGAGCGTCCTCACTACGCTTGGACAGAAGAAGCTGTGGTGGGGGCCTGAGCCTGGATCTGGTTCAGTTCTCTGGGCCTCCAGAACCTGGGACTTGATCTCCCAGACCAGGGTGCCAGCAACACATCCAGGTGGCAGGGTGGCCTCAGGTGAGGTCGTTTCATCCCTGCGATGTAAATCTACTCAATTCACTGCAAAAGTGGACTAAAGCAACTACAGACAGATCTAATTTCTAAAGCAATGCTGCTTACGCTCATTAAAAAAACTGAAATTCAACAGTTATGGACAAAGAATGATCTGAATTAGAACAGAAGAAAAAAACTTTGTGTTTGAGGCATTGAAACTAAAGATGAGAGCAGCAAGGAGTATTTGTTTGTCCAAAACAATAAGTAAATAAACATATTGATTGATGAAAAATGCTTCATCACTCTGATTCTGCAGCAACTGAACAGGCAGTAAGGCACTTTAAGAGCAGCATGGAAGATGTCTGTGTTTCATACTCAGTAAGTACACAGCAGCATCACACAGGACATTTAACTCTAAGTATTATCATTACTAGTATTTATTTTGGCTGGGATACTGGCTGTAATAATATGATTTTGTAATAGGCAGTCTGGCACAGGCTTATAATTGTCTGGATGAATCATTGATTATCTGCTACAAATCTCTGGTTTCCTTAAAGTTTACTGAAAACATTGTGCTTTCTCTTACCCTCCGCAAAAGATAGCTTTTCCAGCTATTTATTGGTGATATTAGTAAGGGTTAATAAATTTTTGTTTGTTTGTTTTTTGCACTGCTGCAAAAAAGTTTTGCAGGACGGTGAGTTAAATCTGATTTATGTTCAAAAGAACATTATAATGTGGAATAATAGAATTTCACCAAGAGCTTATACAAAGGGGAAAATGTTGGGCATTTGAATGAGTTTATTTGGCAGAAGATTCAACAAAACAATATATTTCTTCCTCTGTATTAAACTGTAACATCAGAATAGTTTTTAGGAAGATCATGCAAGTTCAATAAGTCTATTTAGAGGGTAGATCAAAAAAGGCTTTAAATGTAAAAGGTGATGTGTGACTTTTGTTGTTTTAGTGATGAGTCCAGCTGAAGGGTTTTAAAACTACTGTTGTAGATTTTCATCCATCCAGAACATGGCAAATCCTGATAATATTTTAAGAAAGGGAAAAAAAATTGAAAAGTTCAGAGTTCCAAGCTTTTAAACTGTTGTAAATGCTCTGTTGACCCTTATGTAACTCACCCTCTCTTCACACAAGAAGTCCAGTCTTCCTTTAAAAATAATGATTTTAAAAACAACAGGAAACAACAAAGTTATGACATTGGACATAAAACGGAGGGTCAGTGAATGCATTTATACTCCATTAATATATAATTTTGTTCAGCATCAAAAGCCATTTCTTAAATTAAAATGTATTTAAAAGCTGGAGCAACTTTCATAACAAGATGTAGAAAAGAACCCAAAGTGCAGACACCGCAATGACAGAAATGATGCATTTAGAATCTAGAATTCATAAAATAATGAACTGGTTTAAACTAAAATCAGGTTTAAATCTGATTCTGACTTAGGAACTTTACTGAAAGATGGGTGGATTAAACACTAGGCTTATAGAAGGACACCTGATTAAAGCTGATTTTAAATATTCACTTTTTCTGCCCACCTCCTTGAATTAAATAGATCATTTTATCATCTGGTCTGTTCAAAATAAGGCTGTTTTATCCTACTGTAAATCAACAAGTAAACAGAAACGGACCTATCTGAAAGAATCTGAATGTATGAAAGTATTTTCATATATTTCATTATCATACAAGCCCTGCTTGTCAGAGGAAATTAAATGTTTATTGTATAACTCTAGAGCTTTCGCTGAGAACTTTGGTGGACTTGAAGAAAGGATAAGTTTCCCCCTTCTACCCTCCATTTTTGGCACGGAGGCATGGGGTGGAGGAAGGGTCACAGAAAAAGTAAGTAAGGACCAATAAAACAATGAAAGAACGGCTAAAGGGAGCCAAAAAAGTAACATTTGGCTGCACAGTCGGGGTACCGCCAGTCTCTGGAGTTGGCACTGGTCAACGTCTGCTATATGACAAAGCTGAACAAGTCCATCCCTTGGAGGAAACCAACTCACACACCTGGGATAACTGTAGCAAGTAAAAGCTGTATTGGACCTCAATGCCAGAAGATTTTTGGGCTGCGTGGACGAATCCTGAATACGTTCTTTGTTTTACCCATTCTACAAACATTTTAATGATTTACAAATAAAAAACATAAATTGGGACAAATCAATAGGTACAATCTTAAAGCTGATTTTGCTTCATAAAACCCATTTTATTATTCCAAACATAAATTTGCCAAACAAAAGTTTATTTTTTAGTATACTGAGTCCAGCACTTGAGTAAAAGTAAGCTTCAAAAAAACAAACTTTTCTGCACAAGGATGCTTTCTTCAAAATGAACCATATTTTAAAAGAAAGGTGATTCACTTTGGCCACACTTACAGTTAGTGTCACAGTCTATAAGGAAATTATATCACTGGTGTGGACAGGACACAGGGTCACAAGGCACATCACTCAGGTCTATAAGAAAAAAATTCTAATTTCCTGCAGCCACAGTAAGTCAAATAATACCCCCCCCTATCAGAACCATCTGAAATTACCAGGTACAGCCGCTAGCCTGGAAGTGTTTTGCTTTAAATGTAAACACCGACACTTTTTTGTACAATTCTTCTCAAGAACAGAAAAAACAGTCAAACATTTTCTTTACCTGCTTATTCCTGGTCACGGGGAGCTGTTGCCTCTCTTCTGCAGTCAGTGGGTGAGAGGTGGGGTTACACCTGGACAGGTTGCCAAGCCAATCACAGAGCCACATAACACTGTAGACAGAAAACCACTCACACCTAAGGACAAGTTAGAGTCATCACTTAACCTGTAATGCATGTTTTCAGTCTGTGGGAGGAAGCCAGAGTCCCCAGAGAAAGCCCATGCACATGTAACATGTGCTTGCCAGTATTGCAAATAGTTATTTACAGTGATTTGATTATTAAAAGCAATGTGACGTTACTTTTTGGACTGTAATCAGAAGATATTTAATTTGTACGCGAGGTAGAGGTTAACTGCAATAATCAAGAAACAACAGCTGAGACAAGAAACGCTTGACAGGTACTTTGCATTATACACAAATTAAAGGTGCAATATGTACAAATTAGACCTTGTTGTCAAATCGGAGTACAGCAGTTCATGTAGAAAAACAAAACCATCTACGTTCAGCCACTCACCCCCTCCCCTTACTGATTTTTCTGCCAGGTTGCCAGTTACAGTGTTGAACCTCATTTTGTTTCTCAATTTTTTGGAAGAATGTTATGGTTTCTTACGTTTGTTACAAGTTATCTAAAGGCATTGTTCATTGTTGAATTGCAGCTGCTTGTGTCAAAGACTTGGCAACCTTGCTGGCTCACATGTGATTTGCTATGGAACCAGGAAGTCTGGACGCGGAGTAGTTATTGTAAACAATGATTCCATCCCGGACCAGCGGTTTTAAAATGACATAAACTGGTGACCACCCAGTCAGCTGAGATTGAGATCTGTTAAAATGTAACTTTACTTTCAATATAAGTAGGACATTGGACTGTTATGTGAGTATTTCACTATAAAATTCTTACATAGTGCACCTTTAAACAGGAAAAAAAGTAATAGTGTACAGAAAAAAATGTTGAATATCAACAAACAATTTTGTGGACCAGTATTAGTCTCTCCAAGACTTTCATGATGTGGAATGTTTAGGGCAACAGACCTGTAGTTATTAAGGACAGATGGATGAGATGTACAGCATTTGGTACTTGAACAAGGCAGGATGTTTTTAATAGCGCTGGTACCTTCTCCTGGGTGAAGCTAAAGTTGAACAGTTGCTGCAGAATGTCACACAGCTGATCTGCATAAGACTTAACGAAGCAGGGGCTAACATCTTCTGGACCTGTTGCCTTGTTCCTGTTCAGTCTCTCTAGCTGCTTCTTCACCTGAATGCTAGATACAGACAGGTGGGACGAGGAGGCAGTGAGAACACCAGCTTCTTCTGATGTTGTTGGAGATGTTAGAACAGTACCAGAAACATGATGAAGGTAGAAGGTGAGACAGTTGAGATGTGACAGGGAAGCTGTGGGTGAAGAGATGGTAGGAGGTCTGTTCAACTTGGGGCAGGAGAAAAAAATGCTGAGCTTGTTTCAAAACAAAACATATTCAAGAATGTGTTCAGTTTATTGGTTCTGTCCACTCAGGAACCTTCAGTTCTGGAGCCACATGTAGCTCTTCGGCCCCTCAGAGCCTTGTAACTTTGACCAAAATCAACATTAACCTAATAACAAGAGGAAGTGGATCTTTTTTTTGCCACTTGCACATGGAATTTCTGCAGCAGAATGACACTAATATTGCATAGAGCTTGGGCTGCCTGTGTGCACTGTTTCCAATACCAGAACTGTCCAAACATGACTTGACTTTTCACTGACATGTCTTGAAAATGCATTGATCAATTTAACTTTGCATTCATAAATCCTTCTGACCTCTAGTCTGACTGCTCTCCTAATCTACCACAAACCAATATTTTGCATCATATTTGAGCCAAATTTCATTAAAAGCAGCAAATAGTTTTGTAGATAGTTTTTGATGGAGCCATGGACTGATGAGAAACGGTCTGGTGTTAAGCTGGGACAGGTAGACTGACCAGGATAAAACCCATCCTCTGGGGCTGAGTGGTTTTATAGCAAGACAGGACCCTGAGAAAGGTCAGTTCCAATCTTCTTCCTTCTCCTCATCAACCTCAGACTCTGGCTCTGATGTGGAGTGTTCTCGGATGTTCCCACAGAAACAACAGAGAAGAAAGTCTGGAAACAGACAAACCTGAGAGTGGCGACTCCACTGTAGCGGGATCTGGCAGTGGCATGACATCAGGATAACCTAACAATGCCGTAATGTCAGATGAACATCGTGATGTGACAGCTGAACGTGATGATGCTAACGAACCTCAGAACTGTTGAGCAGAGGAGGAATGTGGGGAATGACAGGTTGACAAACCTGAAGATGAGGCAACTTCTGCTGGACTTAGTGATGGAGTCAACAGTTGTCAGATCAGAGGAGCCAGACAGGAAGCGACAGTTGAAAATGGAGAGGAGGCCATTGTTGCACTGCTGCTGAACATTAGTTATGGGAAGCTGGAACAGCAGCCAGACTGTAGAGATCCTGAGCAAGAGTGAGTCCGAAGAGGAGAGCAAGTCAGTCAGCTCCAGGAGCTTCTGACCAAGAGGACTGGAAGCGATCTTTGTACAGCAGAACAGCTGGAGCTCCAAAAGGACTTTCTGATGTTTCGGATATGAGCTGAACTCCAGAGCGGATCAGACCCCGCAGCTCTTCTGGTTCCCATAGTGGGTACAAGGCATGAACAAATAAAAAAACTATAAATACAACTAAGACAAAGGTTTGGGAAACACTGTAAACAGACAGGACTGGTGGTATAGGCTGGAATGAAACATGACAATGTTCATGCCTCTCGCCCTGAAAGCTCTTTTTTATTAACTAGTTCCTGCAGGAGGTCACAGGTGATTCAGGGTTTGTTACTGGGGAAGCACTTCACTGTTCTGGTGGGGATAACGTCCACACAGATGTTTAAATAGTCAGTCACACACTCATAGTATTGATGTCCTCTCCATGTGGCTCACAGTGTGAATCCCTGTCCGTAGCCTCAAAACATCCCCGAGGAGTTTCTTCTTTAAAAGTGTGTAACATATTTCCTGTGTGTCATGTTGGAAGAAGGAATGCCTTTATTTGGAATTGAGAATCAGACAACCTGCATTTTGTAGGTGTTTCCCTCCTCCAACACACCTGATTCAGTGGTTCAATTACTTTCCTTGCAGAAGCCAGTTATTCACCAATTGAACTCCCCCACCACAGTAGCCTCATTCTCCTACCCTCAGGGTACAAGTTATATTTTCCAAATGTTATACTAAAGGAAATTTGAAGAAATTCGAAGATATTCCTGAACTGTAAACAGACTTACTGCAGTCGGTCAAACTTATATGACTGATTTGAAAAAAATGTAAGTGTGCAACGTCCTCTAAAGGGATTGAAATACCTGATTGTGCAGATGGATGGAAAGGTGGGAGTAGTTGGGTGTCATGTGGAATGTACTTGAAGCTGGACCCAAATGCAGGAACGGCGTTCATAGGCAGAGCGATTGTAATGATAAAAGACAAGCTGGCGAGGCAGCGAAACTTAGTTTCTTAAACTCAAGACTTGGAGAGAAACATGGGATGGAGACAGTAAGACAGGATGCATGCATAAACTGACTAAAAACAAAGATTTTTTAAAAAGAGTTGAGTGATTGCTGGAGAGGGAACAGCTGGGTGAGAGGACACAGAGACAGGATGAGAAACAGATGTGACACACCAGAAGAGTTACTGAGGGAAAAGAGTAGATGAAAAACTACAGAGTAAAACACAAATCTAAACTTAAAACCAAACCTAAAAAATTAAATACATAATAAATGAAGATAGATAAATAAAGCAAGCAATAAAAATCAAGGGAAACAGGAAGCAAGAATTGCCTACAAAATAAACTCACAGGAAATGATATGAAATAAAACACAAACTCACAACCCACAACCATGACATTGGGCAGTAGCTACAAAGTGAAAGACCATCTGTTTGGGGGGATCTGGGGGAGTTACACTTCCTGACCACTTTTCAGTTATGTCAGACTGATGATGCCAGAGAAGTAATGGACACATTTTAAATGGTTTAAAAAGGAGATTTGGTATTTCAGTCCTAAATAAAACCCAATAACTTTTTCTTATTTGGTTTTGGTTATGAAAAAATAATAGTTTTTAGTTTTGTTTGTTCAGTTTGCACTTGTGAGGAAAGAGATAGAGACAAGTTGGTGGGGAGGATGTCTGAGATGCAACACTGATTTTGGTGTAGGACCTGGTTCCACCCAGGGAGTGGATGGAGCATCATAATGACCAAGCCAAATATTTGTGTAGTCCATATTCTGGGAGTATAATGAAGTCTTTTTACAGAAGGCATCACTGGAATCTGGAGACTGATTTGATGCCAGAGGGAGCAGGTTTCACTTGGCCCTGCTGTTTCTACTTAGGCTGCCATGGTCTCTGGTGGCTCAATCCAAATTGAATACAGAGCCTTGTGTTCAGAATAAGAATGAATTCTGACTCTGTTTGACAGATGATAAGTATATTAGAAAAATCTGAAATTCAAGCTGGATTTAGTCAGGAGATGAATTGCACCTTATTTAGATAACTACATGAAAACTATTAAATTAGGGATTTTTCCTATCATACATACTGTAAGCCTGTCCTGGAGGGAGGAGTGTGTACAGTGGAATATCAAAACAATTTATTTATGATGTACAGTTTGTAAAGTATATTCATAGTTTTCTACAATTATATTCCCATAGACTTGAATCAACTTCTGAGTGTGTCTGAACCAACAGTCTCCTTGTTAGACAGAGAAAAAAAATTTAGAGACTGAAAAGTCATACAAAGCAAAACTCTGCTTATCCATTTTTCTCTTTTTCAAAAATGAAAACATTAGTCAAGTCAATCTTTCACAAAGAAATAAAAAAGGAATATCAGGTTTTATGGAAAAATATTATTCAATGACAGCAATGATTTTATGTTTACTTTAACTTTTGACTAATTTGTAACTTGTTTACAATTCACTCTCATGTGCAATCATAATCAAGTAATAATAATAATAATAATAATAATAATAATAATAATAATAATAATAATAATTTCAAATAGGAGAAGGAAAATAAATCAAACCTAATCCTCTTTAAAAAGGCAATTTCACACAAATTTCATGACATTGTGGTTATTTATATGAAACATTTTATATCTAAAAAACGTTAGGAAACACTGATTAACAGAGCTTTCAATCTATCTGCGTCAAGATTTGTCAGGCTTCGGGCTGCAACTCATTAACATTCATTATTTGAACTTGATGGACGCTGATTAGATAACAAACTAGCCTATGAGAGCAAGGCTTTCTGTTTCCTGCCCCACTGTGCATGGCAACAGCACACGTTATCTCTTCTGGTTTGATCATGTTTATGCTAACAGCTTTTAGCCAGCAGCATGCTAGGCATGGTCTCAACTGCAGGAGCTGATGAATACTAACGAGCAAAGGAGTTGTGACGAAACAGATACCAGCCGTTCAAAATCGGGAAAACTCGGATTTTATCGCCACATGCGTACTTTGAGAGATAAAAACTGAAACAGAAGTTGTTGTGGTGTTTTCACAACCAATATGAAGGTAAGAACATCTGTGGAGCAAAAATACACCACAGAAACTTTAGAAAAAATGTTTTTAATGGAAGGGCCTCTTTAAGGCATCAAGGGACCATAGCTCAAGGAGTGGTGTCCAGCTCCCAGAGCTCATGAGTGCAGACAGATGAGGCCACTCAGAGAAGGAA
>SSNP01000013.1:4324353-4356084 GCA_006937955.1 Pachypanchax playfairii | reverse complement strand
AGTGGATGGAGCATCATAATGACCAAGCCAAATATTTGTGTAGTCCATATTCTGGGAGTATAATGAAGTCTTTTTACAGAAGGCATCACTGGAATCTGGAGACTGATTTGATGCCAGAGGGAGCAGGTTTCACTTGGCCCTGCTGTTTCTACTTAGGCTGCCATGGTCTCTGGTGGCTCAATCCAAATTGAATACAGAGCCTTGTGTTCAGAATAAGAATGAATTCTGACTCTGTTTGACAGATGATAAGTATATTAGAAAAATCTGAAATTCAAGCTGGATTTAGTCAGGAGATGAATTGCACCTTATTTAGATAACTACATGAAAACTATCCTAGAATTTAAATTAGGGATTTTTCCTATCATACATACTGTAAGCCTGTCCTGGAGGGAGGAGTGTGTACAGTGGAATATCAAAACAATTTATTTATGATGTACAGTTTGTAAAGTATATTCATAGTTTTCTACAATTATATTCCCATAGACTTGAATCAACTTCTGAGTGTGTCTGAACCAACAGTCTCCTTGTTAGACAGAGAAAAAAAATTTAGAGACTGAAAAGTCATACAAAGCAAAACTCTGCTTATCCATTTTTCTCTTTTTCAAAAATGAAAACATTAGTCAAGTCAATCTTTCACAAAGAAATAAAAAAGGAATATCAGGTTTTATGGAAAAATATTATTCAATGACAGCAATGATTTTATGTTTACTTTAACTTTTGAGTAATTTGTAAATTGTTTACAATTCACTCTCATGTGCAATCATAATCAAGTAATAATAATAATAATAATAATAATAATAATAATAATAATAATTTCAAATAGGAGAAGGAAAATAAATCAAACCTAATCCTCTTTAAAGAGGCAATTTCACACAAATTTCATGACATTGTGGTTATTTATATGAAACATTTTATATCTAAAAAACGTTAGGAAACACTGATTAACAGAGCTTTCAATCTATCTGCGTCAAGATTTGTCAGGCTTCGGGCTGCAACTCATTAACATTCATTATTTGAACTTGATGGACGCTGATTAGATAACAAACTAGCCTATGAGAGCAAGGCTTTCTGTTTCCTGCCCCACTGTGCATGGCAACAGCACACGTTATCTCTTCTGGTTTGATCATGTTTATGCTAACAGCTTTTAGCCAGCAGCATGCTAGGCATGGTCTCAACTGCAGGAGCTGATGAATACTAACGAGCAAAGGAGTTGTGACGAAACAGATACCAGCCGTTCAAAATCGGGAAAACTCGGATTTTATCGCCACATGCGTACTTTGAGAGATAAAAACTGAAACAGAAGTTGTTGTGGTGTTTTCACAACCAATATGAAGGTAAGAACATCTGTGGAGCAAAAATACACCACAGAAACTTTAGAAAAAATGTTTTTAATGGAAGGGCCTCTTTAAGGCATCAAGGGACCATAGCTCAAGGAGTGGTGTCCAGCTCCCAGAGCTCATGAGTGCAGACAGATGAGGCCACTCAGAGAAGGAAAACATTTTGCAAAGGTCAGTGACAAGTAAGATGCACTACAACTAAAAAAACTCAACTCCTCTTTTCCTCATGGCTCCATCATTGTCATACAAGTAAGAACAAAGGCTCACCTTAAATGCTCATCAGCCTATAGCACATTATCATATGCCACAGCTATAAAACTGCAAACACAACAGAACATAATCTAAAAACATGATATTCCAGGACACTTAACTCCATATTACACACTTAAAGCTATAGTGCGTAACTTCTGTCGCCCCCTAGCGGAATTTTGCGTTATTACAACAATGAAGCTGGCGCTTCCATATGACGTACGCCCACCTGCACCCCCCCACCCCCTTCCCCCAACCGCTATCCCTCTGCCGCTGTGATTCGCGATTCCACAACATTTTTATTCTGTTTGAATAAGGACAGCTGTTGAAAAAAGATGGATTCTTCGGAAGAGGTAATTATTGTATTTTTTATTTATTTTCCGCAGAAACGCAAATAGCTTATTACAAACGGGAGACAAGTTGCCTGCAAATTTGTAACTGACAGGTTAGTGAATGATCTCCTGCTACGAGACTCTCCACTCGTCCTCCCCCTCCCTTCTTGTTGTGATGTAAAAGACGTAATTTCCTGCGCGCCAGCGCGGGAATGTCGCCGGTCGACACGCAAAGTAAAAATGATATATATTGAAAAATACCGTGAGATGTTTGAGGAGCCGATCGGCTTAATCTGCATTGTGTCATCTCCTCTAATAGTGGCTTGGCTGAAACGGACATTCACGGACATGTAAAAGTTACGCACTATAGCTTTAATCAAGTGTAATTCTGTTTGCTGTTGACAGTCTGGGCTATCATGGCTCTCAAAACCAGCTCCCAGAGGAGATCGTCTCCCCCGGCAAGTTATTCTTGTATTTATTATGAGAACTCAACATGTTCATTGTGGTTGTGGCTAAGTTTTCAGGGTGGTTGCCTAAACGGGTGTGCCAGCGGTACCAATGCTTTGGTGCATCATTGTCCGGGAGCAGGGAAAGACAAAGAAAGACTTAAGAGAGAAGGAGGAATGTGGAGAAGATTTAGTCGAGAGTGGGGGGAAAAGGTTTATGTGAGGAGATGATAGATTAAACAAGAGGAGACAAAGAGAAGTAGATATACAGTAGCAGCAAAATATCACAGCAGACACACATTTGTTTGACCACTTTCCGCTCTACTGTATATCACCAAACCATCCCGCCACAGGAAGGAGACAAAACCAGGAAAACAAACAAATGGACTGAACCACCTGTAAAGGAAAAATACAAACCACAGAGATGCTTACACATGAATGTTCACACATCCATACACCCAAGTATTACATGAATGAACAGTCCTCTTGTGCTTGGTGAAGCTGAGAGAGACAGTACTGTTTGGTTCAACTCCACCACCTCAGTAACCTCTGCAGCTTCCCTCCATGAAAATACACAGAGGTGGCTGTGTTTACAACCTGTTTATTTCTTGGGTGACATGATGGTTTTTTGGGGGGGTTTTTTTTGCCCTGTGAGCTCTGAAAACATGTCTGTTTAAGGTGTTCTGTTACTGTCAAATAGGTGAAATGCAAAAAGACAAAAAAACCAACAACATAATTATAATAGACCATTTATTTATTGCAAATTTACATGCCATAAAAATTGCTTTATCATCAGCTCGTAATTCTACAAACTCTATTTAAAAATGCAGCACAATTTGGATAAATATAAACCATGAGACATTCGAGAACACTCAGCCAAACCCAGCATCCAGTTTTCTTCATGTCAAATCCACAAAACACTGTACTGGTTGTTTATGTGTATGTACAGTACACATCTGACTGTAAACAGTTATATTCATACAGGCTGTGTTGCTGTTACTCTTGCCATTCATCAAAGAACAGTCTTGTGTCCTCAGTAGGCCTAGGCTGCAATTTGGGCTCAAGGCGTGGCCCATTGGGCTGTGTCCGCTCTGCGTACCAGTAATGACCCCTTCCCTATGGGGAGTGTTTGATCTGGGCTGCCTGTGTGCTTCAGCAGGACCTATTTCTGGAGCGTGGGGGGGGGGGATAAAGGGAGCTTTCATACTTAGTGCCAATGACCATAATTAAGCAGCTTTAAAAGGGGTGGCAGTGAGCACACTACCAAGCACAGAGTTTGTAATTAGGAGGATGGAAGCAGTGTAGCTGTGGCTCATTGGAAGAGCAATGGAAGGTCAGGTGGCACCCAATACTGAAACACAAGACCTGGCGTGTGCGATGGGGGGGACTCCAAAGTACATGTTAATGACTTGTGTCCATTATCATCCGCCCATGTGACTGGCTGGCCAGCCAACAGGTTTAAATGAGTGAAGATTCAGCCCCACCCTGACAGCGTGTCACTCAAGGCACCGTTTCAGAGATAAAAGTCTCTGAACAGTCAGCTAAGTCACTGATACGTCACTTCCTTGGTTGGTTGTTTATCTACTGATTTTTCTGTGTGCAGCATTCATCTTGTATAATAACAACTCTTTGGCTTCACTCAGATTAAAAGTTTGCCTCAGAAATGATCTCAATTTTCCCTTTAAATAGATTTAATTATAAAACAGTTAGTTCTTATATAAGTATCAGCACTGTGACTGGATGAGGCCCAAGAGAACATGCACTTTTCAGAAATACACAATTATGCCCAAATTGCATAGAAAAAAAAAACACTTAACATTTACTTTTTCACAAGGTTCCTTAAGGTATATATACACTTGTACTTCCAACTCTTTCAATATTCATTGATTCAAGAAGTCACTGACTTAGTTTCTCATCTGTTCTTGAATTACTTTATAATGAGACGTAATGTGTTACGATCGTTGTCAGAGGGTTATATCAATTCATGCTGGTCTGTTAGTAACCTAGTTTAGGTGTAGTAGATATTAAAAATCCTAAAAACGTGGGTAATCACAGTTAATTCATGATGTAAGAAGGGGGACTACTTTTTCACACAGGGGCAGGTTGGTTTGGAAAGCTTCTTCATGTTGATAAATAAAATCAACATTTAAAATCAGTATTTTCTATTTACTCAGGTTATCTTCGTCTGATATAACATTTTGATGACATGTCAGCATGTAAGTTTGACCCCAAAAAGGCAATAAGTAAATAATAGATGGTCTTAACGGGTCATTGTTAAAAAATATATTTTATTTTATTACTATTATGTTTTTTAAATATATTAATTCATTTACTCTTTTTTTGGTACCTCCAAAATTCAGAGTGAAGCCATAAAGTTCTCATTTCTCATCCATTCTCTTATTATAAAAAATCCCAATGAGCATTAAAATTCTGTTACAATATCCTGAATAAATGAAGACTTTGTTGCAGCTGTGAGCATCCATCTCAGTGAAATGTTCTGCATCTTGTCATCAGGTTAATTCATTGTTAATTCGAATCTGGGTAAAATCCATCTGGCCCCCTGGAGGAAGCGTGTAGTTGCTCTAAACAACCGCTGGGCTTGTAATTTGACACCTGGCTGTGCGGCGCATTTACCATATAGTTTAACCCTCAGAAAGCCCATTTAAAAAGGAAAGAGATGAGTCCGAGACTACTGACTCCGTAATCTCTCCTAGAAGAACACCGCTTTCTCTCCAGCTGCCCGTCACTCATTCAGGATCGGCATAAATGAATGAAACACAAGGGAAACGTATCGGCACACAATCGCACAAGGAAACTCTCTGTCAAACAAGACAGCTAGAAGGAATTTATGTTGGGCTTGAAAAGCAATTCAACATGATTTTTTTTCTCTGGAACTTCATCTCAAGATTGGTAAATGCGTGAAACGGTGACCGGTGTTGTTTTCTACCCCCCTTTGCAAAGGAGTCACGCTGTGATTAACGGATCAGGTTTTTGACTGGCAGGACAAATGAATACAAATGAATTTAGGGACCCGAAGGAGAGATTGCAGAACCTCTCATCTCGATACAAAGTAAGTCACATTTTCTTTTGTGTATGTGGAGTAAAGCGTTTAAAACTCGTGGTGCTTACCTGTAATGCGCCGGCTGGCTGTTGCAGGTCTGCAGGTAGGATGTCCACATGGGGGGCCTCTGAGGATAGGGTCCACTGGGAATTCACAATTGGCATTTTTATGACAAATGACAACAAAGTTCGTTTAGGTCGCCAATTTCAATCCGATTACTCAAGTGTTGTCATTTTCTATAAGTGTATTATTCGACTTTTATTTTCTTTTGTATAAAAACTTGCCCAAACTGGAATTTGTCCAGCCACACCGTCATTTGCTTCATTCAGAAATTTGCGCATACTGAAATCAATATTGTCCCAAATATTTGCTTAATAAAAAGCAGGAGATATGCAGTGTGGATGTTTTCCACTTTAAGCTTCCTTTACCTTCTTTGAATACACCCATCGCCCTGATGTGCAGGTTAAATTAACAATTCATTAACAATTAACAGTTCATTCATGCATTCATTCATTCATTCATTCATTCATTCATTCATTCATTCATTCGTTCGTTCATTCATTCATTCATTCAGTCATTCATTCATGCTTTTTTCTGCATCATTATTAATTTAAATACCACAATAAACATCTAGTTTAATAAACTGATTATTGTGATTTAGGTAATAAAATAATTGGAATAAAACGATGTTGGGATTGAATCAGTGTCCATGAATTGAAACACTAGCAAATTAATTTAAAGGATCTGTTTTCAGATAAATTTTTATTTTCAGAAGTTTAGCCATGGCTTAGCAGTGCCACAGCTACATTCAGGATTCTCGAATGTGAACAGTACCTGTTAGAGGACAGCTACAGGTGAAGTCATTCATTACATGTCCACATGGTGTCGCTCTTTCTGTCTAAATCTTGATTAGGTAATAAATTTGGGGGGACATGCTGAGATTTATTTTTGATTTTTTTTTAATAGAAGAAGTTACCTGTAAATGCATGATGATAAATGATAAAAAATAAGAACAAATTGGAACTCTGTGGATATCTGTTTTTCCAGCCTCTCTGTTTGCAGACTTTTATGCTTCATTTACAAGACTGATGTAGATTATTTTAGAACTCAGTTATCGTACACCGAGATGATGATGGACATGTCTGGTAAGCTGGTCTGGGTGCTCTCCTACTCATCAGCCTTCATTAGTGCCAGCTCATCCATAGGAATTTTCTGTTGTGTTTGTGTGTGTGTGTGTGTGTGTGTGTGTGTGTGAGAGAGAGAGAGAGGGGGAGAGAGAGGAAAGAGAGAGAGAGATGTGTGTTCAAGGGGCAGGATCTCCTTTGGGAAACCTTTGGAGGGAATCAGTGAGTAGTCTAAACATGTGAACAGAAATGGAAACTATACACTGGTCTTTCTGTGTGCACCCCCATCCCCTTTCCCAACAATGCAACCTTTAACTGGCTGCTGGATTGCAGACAAAGTGTGTGTGTGTGTCAAGTCAATAACAGAGAAAACTTTTTTTAAAAGAGAGATATTTATAATTTAAAAAGAGAACATTGATTCACATAAATCCACCCCCCCCCCCCGATGTATATTAGTTTAACATCTTCCAAATTTTTTGTCAGGCTCTCTACGGGCCAACTGATCAGTTTAAGCAAGTCAAGCATCTGTTCTTTTGAACCATCAATGTAAAGCATAAAATCTGCTGTCTGGTTTCCTGGATAGCTCATGGGGGAGCGAGTGTTCATTTAGTCTGTGTTTCGTCCAATCAACTTAGAGCAGTATTTCTTCAAGGAGCCACATCATAGCTCCAAATTTAAATACAAAAACCACAACAATTTGAATGTGCAGATGCCATCTTAAAAAAAAAAAAGTCTACCTGTCACGCTGACTTATAAAAATATAAACAAGCTCCTGAGAACTTTTAAATGTAAAAACCAGAAGTGTTTCTTGGAAAACTTGTTCCAGTTTCCACAGATGCAAACAGCCTCGGGAACAGTATGAGAGTTGTTCTTACTTCAGTAATAACCAGAGAGTTCATGACTCATTTTTCAGAGCATGGATTTCTCATCAGTTGATAAGACGCTGAATCAGACTGTAATCACCTTGGAGTCTGGGAGACACATACAAACACAGGCACATCCTGTGTAACTACAGCCAGCTGTGTGTGAGAATGACTGCGATGAAGCATCTGGGAGCTGAAAGAGCAAGATACACCACAAAGATGCATGTTGCATAAATACACTCAGACACCACTTAATACGGAGGCTTTTAGCAAGATCCATTGGCTTTTAGTCATGTCTTTATCAAATATAGTGCGGTGTAAATATCTACTAACTTGCCATAAGTAGACGCACCTCCAAATCATTAAACTCAAGAGTTCTGATCACTTCCATGACCCCAGGTGTATAAAATCCAGCATCTTAGTGTGCAGCCTGCTTCTAAAATTCATCCTTTCCTGACATTTCTTCAATATCAAATACTCCACAGTCAGTTGTTAGTGGTATTACTACAAAATTATAGCAATTGGAAACAACAGTAATTCAGCAATGACGTGGTACTCCATTTAAATTCACAGAGCAATCATGCTTTGTACTGGAGAGATTCATGGAATAGGTTTCTGTGGCCGAGCAGCAGCGTCCATGCCTAACATCACTTAGTGCACGATGCAGTGGTGTAAAGCACACTGCTGCTGAACTCTAGAGCAGTGAAGGTGTGTTCTCTGGCATGATGAATTACACTTCTCTGTGTTCCAGGATAATGGTACTACCTACCCAACAGTATTTTGTCAAGTGTGAAGTTATGTCAATCAATCTCTTCAAATTCAGCTAACATGCATGTTAGCTTTAGAAGAGCATTATTAGATATGTGTACTACAGTGTTTTTAATCTCCCAAATCACTGCTTTTGGCTCTGAACATGTTTGTGTGTCATAAAGGTATTCTAGGTGCTTTTGCCAAATTCAGCTTCAAATTATTTTCCTCTCAAGATATTTCAGTTACTTGCATTTGGTTTAGTTTGTTGTGGTTATGTTGTTAATCCCAGACCAGCTGATAGATTTGATCTAATCATTTATTGCTTTTACAAATGATTCAGCTTTCAGAACAAAACAATTTTCTTCACCTGAACTGTCTTTGTCTCCACTTTCCCTGTTATAAATGTATTTAATGTCTCTCATATCTTTTTAACATTAGGCAACGATCTAAAAATTGCAGAGACGAGAACAGTCAGTCTATAACTGGGACTCAGACATTCTGTGGGGAAAATTGGCACTTTTATTTAGTTTCTATTATTTGTAAAACCTCTGGTTAAATTAAAACTATAATGACATGTATGACTAAATATTACAAATGAAACTATTTCTAAATATTTGTTTTCATATGAAAGTTATGCTATGATGTTTTAGGAGGTAAACCACTCTCATACAACTCCTGTCTTCCTCTAACACTACTCTTTTGTCTTCCACCAGGAGAGCCCTATTGCTTTGTACAGTTTTATATTGTACTTGTTACCTGGGACTTACACAAGTACACTCTGAAGGTAAGGCATGGCTTTTTTTTATTAATTCTTATCATTTTCACATATTCTCTTCATTTGGATTAGCTGAAAAAATTGCCAGCAGGGGGTGTTGGCGGAGTGTTGTGGGATTAGGGAATTTTGTACCTATTCTTTGCTTGTTTGGTCATAGCCCAAATATGTTAACTCATAGCTATGAAAGTTGGATAGCCCATTGCCATAACAACAGCTGCTGAGTAAGATAAGCTGAATGAGCAAGGGAGTAATCAGATTAAAGTGTGTAACTCCAAAAAATATGCTTTCTCACATCAGTAACTGAGATCATTCCACTGACTGGGAGTAATAGTTACTGTGTTAGATGGACAATTACTGTTAAAGCTCCTTAAGATTCAGTTTAAGATGTTATGACTATACAGTTTTATTAAAGCGCAAAGAGAAAACAAACTGGCATGGCACAAAATATTCCAAACAAAAACTCTTTTCAGCTTTTTAGGGTTTTTAAATTAAATTCAAAACTCTAGCATACACACATACTTCCCTTCACAACTTTAGTAAAAACCAAAACAGATACAAGATTATAGAGAATCACTGATGTTTGACTTAGCAGCAAATGATGCCACAACTAGAGGCCAACCAAGTCAGCAGCACTTTTAATTGGCGATGAACTACAGGCTTGTATGAAGTTTTGTCCCCAGTCATGATACTTTTTGTTTGATTGAATTCAAATATTTGAGGGCAGCTTTTGATCATTTGCACTACTTTTTGCACCATTTGGTTGATTCCCCTTATGAAAGGTTTTAGATACAGTCCAGTGAGTCGGCGCCCGGTCTTCTCCAGTTATTGTGATTGAGAGTGACAGGGTACAGAGTTCACCAGGTCCGTCAAACAACTGAACAATGATGCGCGCATAAGGAACAAGACAACAAATATATATCATCTGTGATGTGATATGGAAAGCTTCTGGCGATCTTTTAAAGATATATTTTGAGATATTTGCAATTTAGCAAATATTTATTGAAAAGATTGTCATTTTCCCTTTACGGTAGCATTGCAATGGTATAATTTAAAAACATTTTTGGGGGGTAACTGAAGTGGTGTCAAATATCCACACTTGTTTCGTCCTATTCTTTTTGTTTTTTTGCATCACATTGTTACATTGCATCATAGTTTCTGTTGCTACATTAACTCCCAAATTGCCAACTTACTTGCTTTAATCTTATATCCCTTATTCAAGTTTTGTCACAGTGCATAGATTGGGTTTTACGTTTTTGTAAATTTGCTAAGATAACTCATTCTTACTGGTCATTTAGGGAATCCATTCTCTGTTTTATTGTGAAGCATATCAAACAGCTTGCAGTGGAGTAGTACAGCCCAGCTACACAGAGAATCCCCAGAGTGTGAATTGGTGACTTCATTTTCCCAATTGGATGAGATTACAGTGAGAGAAGCCTGAGACTTTCTGTTTGTCCTAGTTGAGAGTCTTGGCACAGAGCAGCACTGTGAACTCTGAACATGTGTTCATGAACACACTGCAGTTCAGATACATACACTAAGCTGCAAAACCACAGGGTTAATATATAAAAATCCAAAATCATGGTGCATGATGTATTTGAATAAAGTCAGTGGAAACATTAGTATATGTATACTCTTGTTCATTGCCAAGTCCTGTTGTCCTCTACTGGAAAAGAGACCACACAGAGAGGAGAACTCACTGTGGTGTATTACACATAGACCCAAAGTAAGTCTGTTTTATGAAGTCCTAAGGTTTTGAGGCAAGATACATTTTTCCAGGCTTATTCGGGACATTGAATGGGCTGAATGGGACAGCCTATCTCATATCTGGATTACTGTGCAAACAACTATATATTGAGTACAGGGATTTTTATTATATAAGCCTTAGTCAACATGGTACTGATTCAAGTGCTGGAGGAGTTTTTCCTAAACTTTCTCCTTCACTTATGTATAATTTATTGATAAAATAAATGTTACCCTACTTTGCACTCTACTTCCTGTGATTTGTAATATTATATGTTGCAGTTTAATGAAGCAAGGCTGGTTTCGTAAAAGAGCATTTTATTTGCAGCTTTATGTTGATTACCAGTGCAGCAGATATTAGGACATTCCCATCTGTTATCCTCTTTCTAAATGCATGTCCCCATTAGATAGGGACCAGTGACCACAGCACAGAGTGAGCCTAGAGACAACGAAGATGGTGTGGGGCCTGTAGGTCATAGGTCATTGACAGGATGAAAGCTGGGAAACTGAACAGAGAGTTAAAGCTGGAAACTGTATTCTGGTTTGAAGCAAAAAAAAAGTAATTCATTATGCATAGTGTAACGTGCAAAAGTTTTAGACAAGTATAGAAATGCGGTCAAGTAAGAATAGTCTTACAAATATAAATTCTTCTTCTTTAATTTTATCAAATAACGACACAACTGAATGAATAAAAGTTTTTTTTTGACCTGTTGTGTCCTGATATGTTTGGTAGACAGAATTGTGGGTCTGGGTAACACATTATATCAGGATAGATTTATAATAAGTAGATTATAATGCCATTTGTGCATATGTTGTTGCTTTATGTACATTCTCTTTTCAATTAGAAGATGTGTCCAAACTTTTGGTCTGTACTGTATATTTACATATTTGCTGCATATGTATAAGTTGCACATGTGTTTGTAGCTAGCTGCTGTTGTGGTTGTTGCTTTCTTATCTTACCAAATTTTCTGCAGTAAACAAAGTTACACCTTGCAGTTGTTCTATGAAGCCATTTCCCTGTTGTTGGTTCATGTAGTGGTTTGCATGTCTCTTTACCTTCTGTGATTGGTTAATGTCATTGCTCTCTGCTGTTGGTCCATGTTGTTCATCCTTGTTGTTGTTGCCTGTTGCTGTCATCATTAATAACTGTTGAAATAGTCTGTCTGATCCAATACTTTATTGATATTACAAAAAAATGTTGGTCTTTAAATATAAAATGGTTTCAAAATGTTTAAATTTTAACATCATTTGTTTCAGGCTTTTATTAGGATCCATTTGCTGCCCTAATAAATGCCTGAAACAAACAACGTCTGTTCAACTATTCTAATAGTTAGTAATGACGACAGCAACAACACAGACCGATAATTTCTAAAGGTTTGTCTGGTAAATGAGTTCATAATAATGCTTAGCTTTACTTATTGAAGATGTCTTTGCTGTAAACTTAGGGCCTAAAAATACAGATGTTACATCACATTTTGATGAAAGGGGCTTTCAGAAAATAAAGCAATAAACATGAAACACTTGTGGAAACACTTAAGGCAGTTTAATTCACCAGAAGAGTCTTATTGGAAAAGACTGAAAGAAACACTCTTCTGTGAAACTTTTATTTTGGAAAATTAAAATGCAAAAGGCCACCTTCTTTGTTTACTCATCGAGAAGCAACTAACAAAACTCAGTGTGCAGAATGAAATCCTATCAGTTCAAAATCATACATTTATGTGGTAGTAGGAAATTTGAATTTTTTGTAGATGAACTAAACAGACTACTTAAAGAAATGACCTTAAAATACAGTTCATTTGGATTTGGGGGGGGGGTTTCCTTAAGTTTATAATTAGGCTGCATCAATGTAAAGTTGTATTTCTTCTTCATCCAAAATATGCTGCAGACATCATGTTACTATTTGTTGCTAAACTATCCTTCTATATTTAAAATGTAACTTGTTCCTAATTGTGTAATCTGATGAATATGCTTAATGGAAAATCCTCTGAATTAAAATTTGAACATTTTAAAAGGAAACTTAAATAGACTCTGTAGTATATGGAGTACAGAGCGGTGGGGGTACAACAGGGTTATGTTTATTTACATATCTAACACCACCCCCTCTTCTCTTTCCAGATGTTGATATCCTCCAGAAGTTGGGGCTTAAAGGAGAGAAACCTTCACACACTGTGCCAACAGGAATTATTCCATTTAGATCAGGGATTATACTCACCCAGAGGGCACATGTTGAGTCTCCATTGGTCTCAATTCTTCCAGAGGCCATCTGGCCCAAGTTGGCGCTTGTCCTGAGTGTACGCTCTCATCGTGTGAACAGAGCTTTCCTCTTCACCCTGCTTTCAGGCAGCAAGAAGCTCCTTCTTGGTCTGCAGCTTTTACCGGGCAGTCTGGTTCTCCACACAGGACCAAACACCTCAGTGGCACTGCCCTATGAGCCCCATGATGGCCAGTGGCACCAACTGGCAGTGGGAATTAATGGACAGAGAGTGACTCTATATGCCTCCTGCGGAGAGCAGAGTGTTCAGGCAGACTTTGGGTGGGATAATGAGAAGGGACTGGCTCCAGAGCTCCAAGGTTCCTTCCTGCTGGGGCGGACAAACCAGCAGCATGCATCTGCCTACTTTGAAGGAGCTATTTGCCAGTTTGACCTGGTTCCTTCTGCACAGGCAGCTCACAACTACTGCAAGTACATTAAGAAACAGTGCAGGGAAGCTGATACTTACAGGCCTAACCTTTCTCCTTTACTGCCTGTCCTACCAAGAGTAACAAACATCTCAGCTACTGCTGCTACTCCTAAGCGTGGTGGTCTAGAAACCACCAGAAAGTCTACGGGGTTGAGTCTTGCCAAGAGTGTAGCTGCTGCCGCCTCAGCTTTCAGAAATGTGGTCTCTTCCAAAACAAAAAAGCCAAATCATAGGACTACTCCTACTCCCCAGTTGGTTACTGTAATACCAGTCACATCCCATTTTAGTTTTGTTGCCCCATCTCCTAAAAGCAGGACCGAAACTGTAACAACACCACTCAGGACAATAGCGTCACACACTAAAACACCAACCACAAGTCCTAAAGCTCCAAATCAGAAACCCTCAAACCCCAAACCAACAAAACCCACTCCACAAAAAAACCCAAACAGCCCTAAAAAGACAACTGCAGGAACAATCAAAAAGAAACCTACCACTCCAGCCACTACCACAACAAAAACCCCAAAGACCAAACCTGGCTCTGTCTTACTTGATCAAGCTGAAGTCTCAAAGAAATCACATCCCTCAACAGCCAAGAAAACAATTCCAAACCCGAAAGTTTATCCATCCAAAGCCACTCTGCCCAAATCCAAACCAAACTTTGTAAAAGTTTCCCCTTCTAAGCCAACATTAGCCAAAGTTAGCCCATCAAAATCCACCACTGCTAAACCTATGAATGGTAATTCAACAAAGACATCCTCTAAAAAGATAATCAAGTCAACAAAGGAAACTAAAACTACCAAGGCTCCAGTTACTCCACGACCTACCAAGTCTTCATACAACACAGTAACACCACCTGCCACTGATGGTTTTCTAAGCTGGGAGGTGCCGCCAACACAGTTCTCAATGCTGGAAGGACCTATAGCACAGAAAGGAGAACCAGGGCTGATGGTAAGAATATCTGCTTTGTTGATGTTTTACACAATTTTTTATTTTTCAATAGTTATTTTACTTTCTGTCACAGAGATTTTGTTTCAAATGCTTTTGGATCTAGGGCCACACAATGGGACAGTTGGGAGCACTGCTGCTATCCAGCAAGGTGGTTCTGGGTTTAAAACTTGGCCTTTCTGTGTGGAGTTTACACGCCCTACCTGTGACCCCATTTTTCTCCCATAGGTTATTGGTGATTTTAAATCGGCCATAAGCGTGTGTGTGTGTGTGGGGGGGGTTGTATTTCTGACCTCCTGGGGACCCGTTTCCTGACTTTTACTATCTTTCTGGGGTCCGGGGGTTCTTGTGGGGACCGAAGCCTGGTCCCCATAAGGGGGACTCCCCTTTTTAGGGTTAGGGGTTAGGTTTATAGGTATGGTGTGAATAGAGTTTTAGTTAGTCTTAGGGTTAGTTATAGATCAGTAATGGTTAAGGTTAGGAAAAGGGTTTGGGTTAGGTATAAATATAGTTACTAAAATCAATGGAAGTCAATGGACGGTCCCCATAAGGATAACAAAACACACGTGTGGGTGTGTGTGTGTGTGTGTGTGTGTGTGTGTGTGTGTGTGTGTGTGGGTTTGTATTTCTGACCTCCTGGGGACCCGTTTCCTGACTTTTACTATCTTTCTGGGGTCCGAGGGTTCTTGTGGGGACCGAAGCCTGGTCCCCATGGGGGGGAATCCCCTTTTTAGGGTTAGGGGTTAGGTTTATAGGTATGGTGTGAATAGAGTTTTAGTTAGTCTTAGGGTTAGTTATAGATCAGTAATGGTTAAGGTTAGGAAAAGGGTTTGGGTTAGGTATAAATCTAGTTACTAAAATCAATGGAAGTCAATGGACGGTCCCCATAAGGATAACAAAACACACTTGTGGGTGTGTGTGTGTGTGTGTGTGTGTGTGTGTGTGTGTGTGTGTGGGTTTGTATTTCTGACCTCCTGGGGACCCGTTTCCTGACTTTTACTATCTTTCTGGGGTCCGAGGGTTCTTGTGGGGACCGAAGCCTGGTCCCCATGGGGGGGAATCCCCTTTTTAGGGTTAGGGGTTAGGTTTATAGGCAGGGTGTGAATAGAGTTTTAGTTAGTCTTAGGGTTAGTTATAGATCAGTAATGGTTAAGGTTAGGAAAAGGGTTTGGGTTAGGTATAAATCTAGTTACTAAAATCAATGGAAGTCAATGGACGGTCCCCATAAGGATACCAAAACACACTTGTGTGTGTGTGTGTGTGTGTGTGTGTGTGTGTGTGTGTGTGGGTTTGTATTTCTGACCTCCTGGGGACCAGTTTCCTGACTTTTACTATCTTTCTGGGGTCCGAGGGTTCTTGTGGGGACCGAAGCCTGGTCCCCATGGGGGGGGAATCCCCTTTTTAGGGTTAGGGGTTAGGTTTATAGGTATGGTGTGAATAGAGTTTTAGTTAGTCTTAGGGTTAGTTATAGATCAGTAATGGTTAAGGTTAGGAAAAGGGTTTGGGTTAGGTATAAATCTAGTTACTAAAATCAATGGAAGTCAATGGACGGTGCCCATAAGGATACCAAAACACACTTGTGTGTGTGGGTTTGTATTTCTGACCTCCTGGGGACCCGTTTCCTGACTTTTACTATCTTTCTGGGGTCCGAGGGTTCTTGTGGGGACCGAAGCCTGGTCCCCATGGGGGGGGAATCCCCTTTTTAGGGTTAGGGGTTAGGTTTATAGGTATGGTGTGAATAGAGTTTTAGTTAGTCTTAGGGTTAGTTATAGATCAGTAATGGTTAAGGTTAGGAAAAGGGTTTGGGTTAGGTATAAATCTAGTTACTAAAATCAATGGAAGTCAATGGACGGTCCCCATAAGGATAACAAAACACACGTGTGGGTGTGTGTGTGTGTGTGTGTGTGTGTGTGTGTGTGTGTGTGTGTGTGTCCTTGCACAAGACATTAAACTCCTTGTAGCCTCCCAGTTTTGCAAATTGGGGTCTGAGTGTATGTGTATGAACAGGTGAATGTAACTTGTAGAGTATAAGGCCATTTACTAGTTAACCTCTTGCTCAAAGACTGCTAAAGAAAGGCACTAGCTTAGGCAATAGATGGAAATAGATGGATGCTAATATAATAATGTCATCTCTCTTCCATTACAGAAGACATTTATTTAATGTCTTTTTTTCTTTCCTCCTTTCTCTGAGTGTTAAACCATCAAGTCTCGTACCTTGTCGCCTTTTGGCCAGATTCCTCAGACAGAAAGTGCTATTCAAGGTCATGTAGCCTCCTTTCAAAGTGAGGTTGAGGGTCATAGCAGTCAGCAAACATTCCCAATCCAGAAATGAAGACGGAGGTCACTTTTCTCCATCTCAGTTTTTGAAAACTTGCAAAGAAATGTAGCCTCTTGTTCCCTTTAACTCTTAGACAAACTGGACTTCTTAAACAAAAATGTACAGCCATTGAGTTCTGCCTCTGCCAGAGAGTGGAGACAATCTGCTTTAAAAATGAAAACGTTTTTGAGCAAGAACAAGCAAATATTTTTATCATATTAATAATTAGGTACACTTAATTGTTTATGCAATTCTTCACCTCCGAACGTATCCAAAGACAGACAGATGTCTTGATATGTATCACAATGTGCACTTAAAACTGATTGACTGTGAAACCTGAGCAGCACCTATGAATCTGAGAGGTGTATTTTAAATTTACTTTGATGTAGGTCATAATTTGCTGCTGAAGAATACAGCATAAAATTCAACACATTGCATAAAATGTAATTAAGGAAATACAAACAGACAGGAGGCGGAAAGAGGAAGGGTAAGAATAAAAGTTTAGGGCTGGACTGCTATGTTAGATGCTACTGACACCAATGCTTTTTTTTTATTCTACAAAATCTCTTCTCAAAGATACATAGATTTGTGCAAAGAGGAAGACGCAATGAGAGTACGCAAACAAACAAACATGTCTAAAGAAGTACAGACTGAAGCAGGAAGTAGATGTGTAAAGACAGGCAGATGTGTGTCGATGTTGTCAGGCCATCATAGAGCATGCCACATGCAACAGTGAAGGTGATCTCACCCCTGGAGGTCATCCTGAAAGAAAGTATAAAAAACAGACATGTGTAGTGACTGTGACTACAATAAGCCTTTGTGCAAAGCTTTGCGGTATGTTAATTAGCTTTTAGAATGTACTATAAACACTTTAATACAAATACAACTTAAAATCACAATATCTGCATATTTTTAGCTAAAATGAGTTCTTTGTTTTTCCTTTTCCGTTTTCTTCTTTTGAAAGCGAATGAGCAGAAGCTAGATAAAGGAATGTTACTCTATGGCATTGAGTGATGCAGGAAATGACCTGTTGGTTCTACAGTTCCCTGCCACATGGATTCATAACGTCTTGATGGATAAGGTTTAAGTCTTATCATCTTGTGACAGGATTACTATTTTACCCTCCAAAGACGGAGCAGTCTATGTTTTAGGGAGACATTTTTAATGTGTAAACCCCAAAAATGAGTTGTAATGACCAGAAGGTTTGACAGATATGACTGTGGAAGATGCAATAAGTGTTTGCTAAGATCGCTTATGTGGTATATTAGTATGCAGCACTGACTGAGCTCTTTCCCCAGGGACTACCAGGACCTCCAGGGAAACCAGGCCTGCCAGGCAAGAGGGGTCCTCGGGTGAGTTTTCAGAGGCTTCTAACAACTTAAATGTATTTTCTCCTAGAAAAATTTAAGTGTTTGACCTCATTTTGTTAAAGCAATAATGTTGGTGAGCATGTCAGTCTTTAGGATTTCAGGGTTTATATTGTGTTTTTGCTACCCTAAATCCTTGAAGCTTATGATCATTTTCTGCAAATCCAGGCTCTCCCATCACTTTAAATACCTCCCATCAACCAGCTGACACAAACTCTTTTATGTGCTCACAGACAAAGTTCTATACAGGCGGATTGGCCATATTCAGCACAAGGCTGCGAGTGCTGACCTCCCACCCCTAAGCATAAACAGGAAAACTCATATAAAGAAAGCCTTTCAAAAGGTTGCCTGTGCCACAGGATGCCTAATAAAAGCACTGTAAACAGACAGAGAACACATGACTCCACTAGACTTTCTTGTTGCAGCTGAACTGTTGCAGCAGACCTCACTAACACTGTATGGGAATCTCACTCAGAACTGATGAAAGACTTTATTAAAAAAAAATAAAAAAGGGCTCTGAGTCGAACTGTTCCATTCACAAAAAGAGTGTAGGCAAAACATCAAAATCATCATTTCTTCCGGGGAGGAATCTTGGACATTATTGCATCTGCAAACAATTTGTCAAAAATGTAGTAACATCCCGTTGTTGCTATTTTTGGTCAGGAAACAGAAGCCCATCATTATAAGTAAGTAAATATCTAGCAGTTCGCCAGCTGAACAAAGAACTATTCACTAAGAAGAAGCAGATACCAGGTGCTAATGATGTATGAAAAATTGAGCCCGAAACATACAGAAACAACCAATTTTTAGTGGATTATGCTCAGATTATGCTTTATGACACTTCTCTAATGCATTGTACAGAATTTCCAATGACCACTACTTTCATCCAAAACAAATCATTTGAACAACTCTTGGGATGATTATAACAAAACATTCTGTTACCAACTTTTGCTCAGCATTGTAATTAATATTATTTGTAGTTTTGAGTAAAGTATCTTGACAGTTATTAGAAGGATTGCTACACAACTTGGTAGAAAACATACATGTACCTTTTGATGAGGAGTGATCTGTCATGTATCTGGTCTATTCATGCCATATCTCACTCGCCCACGTCTGTCCTGCTGCTCCAGTCATCAGTATTATTGCTTTTACCTGTTTTACGCGTAATCAGTCTGTGCATGCGCTTGTCTTCTCCCCTTTAAAAGCAGTGTGAGAGCAGAGAGACGTTGTCAGTTAATTGTAGGCCCAGCATCACAAGCCAATGCTTTGTTGTTATTAGTCTGTTTATTCTCATGAAGTTTAAAGTTAATTGGTCTTCAAAATGTGAGCTCAGGGCGGTATAAACTAGCCTAGAACAATTCGCATTTGAAATATTGTGCAAAATGATGCGGCTCTGTTCTTCCAAATACACTTGTAAAAAGCTTTTTTAAAAAGTTGCATAGATCTTTCATTTTTGAAAGAGCTTTTAGATTCAAGAGATGGATTTCAGCTGAACAGTGCTGACAAAAGACAAATCAGATACAACAAAATGAACCATCTATGCTTTGAGTCGGGCTTTGTCTTATTTGGATTGATGCAGTGAAACACACATCCAACCGTGGTAATTAAGTATCAACCAATCCACTCAAACTGATTTATATCCTGTTGGCCTTGACCTACCCTTACAAACTGGTTGTTAAACTATCTCAGTACTGATACTGAAGTAGTTTCAATGTGCCCTAAACAGCTTTGCATATACAAAAAAACACACGTAAAATGTGTGTTTAAAAGCCATTGGTTTAGATGTCAATTTACCAGGAGTCGTATTCAAATATAGCACCAATGATCAAATCTGTTTACAGTCTTTGTTTTCACACACACATTAGAACAGAGGAGTGTATATACGTCTACAGCATTAATCTTACATAGACATACAATATGTGGATGTGTTTATGACCAGACTAAGGGTGAGGCCAGTTATGAGGTTTTCCTGTAAACAAAATCATTTATCAAGTTTAATTGCTGCTGCCATGTGTATGTGCTAACACAGAAATGCATATACACATATTTATGCACTCATCACAAACAAATGCTTACAAACTCTCCCCTCTCGGCTAAATGAACATGTGGTTTGATTTTGTGGTGAGGGATTCCCCTTGCTTAGTGAGATAATCAACTCCAAATCAATCTCGCAGGTGGTGATGTGTGACTTGATCATATGTTCCGATGAGCAGAAGTAGTTTCCACTTGTGGAGATTTGCTGAGGCGAGAGTTTGACCTTCTGTAGCCTTGGATTACTGGAGGTCTGTGTGATGACACACAGAGCACCATTGAGCCCAAGAAGCACCACCCATGAACCTTGACCTCTGATCCCAAGCATGTGAGTGTGAGATCCTGTCACCATAGCAACAGATGTCTGCTCAGAAGTTTCTGCTAGGTGGCTGGTAGAATGGCCGGTACGTGCCTTTTGCAAATCTGTTTGTGGGTGCGTAATAAAGATAGTGGAGAGAGCGTGTAAGAGGAAGTGTGGATGTTTCATGAGTGCAGAGCTCTGTAGCTGTCCGAGGGTCAGCTGCATGTGCTCGTCTATAGCCTCGTGAGTCAATGGGGGACTTTGTTTGAGTGAAAAAAAAAAAATCTTTCCTTGTGCTTTCTCTGCACAACATCCGTCTCAACCTTGATCTATATATTTCAAATCAACCCCCAAACAAATATAAAGAAACCAAGTATAACTTTGATTTGTTGTTTTGGTAACACTGGACAACAGTTTTTTTTTTTTTTGGATAGTATAGCATGCGTATGGGCCTGTGCTCTGAAAAATTGCTGTAATAAATTACAGAACATTTGAAAAATACAGACCATGATCTTTTAAACTGCAAGTTCCTTCAGCGCGATCATGCATTTCAATAAAATGTTTTTAATGTTTTGGCAAAGTGAAGACTCCAGGTTTCCATTGATGGTTTTAAAACTCATGACCTTTTATTTTTCCTTTGGCACATCAGATTACTGAGGAGTTTCCTTTACTTTTGGTCACTGCATGGTGTGTTTAATTTCAAAATATTGGCTATCAAAATAATGAATTCAGTTGGATTTTATTGGGATTTTATGTGACAATATATTGCAAATTATCATTCGTTCTCATTCAGCAATGGCAAGACACGTATTAGACCCTAATGAGCAGGGAAATATTTTCCTTAGAGGCAAAGGTTGTGCATGCATTACTTGAGATCTGTAATTATGAGACGTCTAGTGGATTCAGTTGCTTATAGGTAATCAGATTTTGCCCTGTTGAATAGTTTGGCACAGCATCATAAAGAAATCGGGCTTTTATCTTTAGTATGATGGCTTTGTATACATTTTAAAGAGTCTTTTATGAGCTGCTGTTAAAAGTCAGCTTGTGTTTACAGCAAAACGTCTTGTTTGTGTGGGAGTATAGAACATGTGTCCAGTACATAGCTGTATTTCTACCACTGAGAAGCACTCATGGAAATATACATCTTGAAATAGTGATCAGCTGCGATGGTTTTCACCATTTCCTGCTTCATGAAGAATTTGCTGGATCGCAAAATTTTTACAACAAGAACCACAATAACGCCTCTGCATCACACTTCAGAGAACAGGGGGTTTTTTTTGTTTGTTTTTTTTATTTTTGTGCCTCCCGCCCTGTTCCCCTCTAATTAGACACCTGCTCTGAGAGGGTAGTGTACGATTTAGAGGCGAGAGCACAAGACCGATTCCCGGTGCCAACTCATGCCTACAAGTGCACTGCCCAGCAATGTGGTGCACCACAGGGTTAATTTTAAAGCATGTAATTCAAACATTCCTGTTTGTATAAGTTTATTCGAGGCACAACAGGGATCCTTAACACCGTCTGGACAGACTGTCTCTCTTGCAGTACAGCTGTGTACAAAATGAAAATAAAAAAGAGAGAGCATGGGATGAAAACAGGCTTTCAAACTAAAGAGTCATTAAAATGAAAATATGTTACATGCAAAACAAAATAAGATAAGAACTGTTTTGATTATTGATATCGATATATAGATATTTCAAACTTAAGAAATGCAAATTCTGCCTCATTTGAGTCAAAAATGATGTCATTAAGTTTGATAAGAAGATCAATTTAAAAAGAATTATATATCAATCTCTGCACCAGACCAATGTGTCTGTTTTGAGATTTTTTGTGGAACTGTTAATCTGAATCCAAACCCCTATTATTTTTTTGTCTTTTTTTCCTTCTGATGCAGTAATAGATATGTGCATGTCTAGTTATTGTGAGATAGTGAGTTTTGATGCTTGAGATCAGATTTAAGAAAAAAGCTTCCTTCTAACTGACTCACTTCAGTGAAACCTACTGGCCCAGTTCTAAAAGCACTCTTGGCTCCTCTTCCACACTTAGTTCACCTAACCCTTGACCCAGGATGGGATATGCTAGAGGCCCTAAGGTGCTACACCACGTGGAGGGCAAGGGTGAGGTCAAGGATCCACAGGGAAAACCCTGTGAGTATGAGAGGGCAGGCGGTCAGACGGGTAGATGAATAATGCCGAGACCTACAGCCTCCGTGTTTCTGTTTGTAGGCGGCAGTCCAAACGAGAATGTTGTACATTCATTCTCTGACTTTCAAGGTTCCTCCACTAAATCTTCCCACGGGGGGCTGCTGCATTCATGGTTCACATTACCAAGATGATGTCGTTGCTGCTGCTGATTTTGTGACGTTTCTAATGATTTCCTGAGCCACTGTCTGCTGAAACACACATCAGTTGTGAAATTTAAATTTGCATTAGTCAGTAACATGCAGTTGTGTGTTTGTTTCTTTGCATTTAACGGGGAATGGATGCGTGGTGGAGGTGAAATGTGAAACAGCAGGGGACAGAAAAATACCATATGGTGGAACAGTTCCAAAGAGCCCCATTTTCCATGAGCGTCTACCCCCAACACTAACCTCAAATACCTCTCACACACACACATACACATAGACACACCGTTGATGCATAATAGTAGAAAAACTGATGTTCTCCAGACAGTTTTTGATTTATTTATTTATTTTATTAAAAGCATTTATGGTAGCCAAGATTCACTCTAGATTTTTAAATGAAGATTTAAAGAAATTTCAATCACTTTTTGACCATGTCTGCCTATTATTGATTTTTTTACACAGGGCGCTCCTGGTCCCCATGGGAACCCTGGTCCACCTGGTCCACCTGGCCTCAAGGTACAGAGTCAGAGTCATTAGTGAGGGTTTTCACATGAAAGAGATAAAACATATTTTCCTATAAATACCACACTTCTTATAAGAGTGCTAGGATTGCCATCTGCGCTAAAACCATATTCATGTTTTGATACAATCTAACCAAATATATAATAAAATAATATATATTTTAATGCTGTGAGTTTTTATGAATTTTTTTTATGCAGTTTGTGTGGAAGGTTTAGATTTGTGCTTCAACTGCAACCTGAGTAGAGAAGAAAATGGGTATGATGAGCACTGAGTGATTTATCCAGCTGTCAGGAAAAGATATTATGAGTCTAAAAGCAAGAACTCCAAATAAATCTGTCAAGTTTAACATGTGAACAGATGACCATACCCAAAACAAATCCTTGGCACTGTCTGGAGTAGATCAAGGGGAAATATATGTATTTTAACTTCATTAGAAAAAGGGTTTTATGTGACTTTTCAACCAGGACATCAAGGGTTGTGTTTGTTTGATGCTTCCAGTCTTTGTTTTAGATTAAGTTATGCTTCATGGTATATTTATTTTATGGTCAAGCACTTAGAAAAGTCTCTTTTCCTCATTTAAAGTTGACAGTGATAATATCAAGCTTAGTTTTGCACGAAATACTGAAAACATGTGTTTTTTTTTCTATGTTTATGTATGATGCTTGTTTGCAGTTAATAATTTCTCACCTCTACGCAATTTAATCACTGTAGTCTTGTGGTTATGCCTTTTTTGTGAAACTAAGACGTGGTGATGATCTCAAATTGGTACTATTAGCTAACTATTATTTGAGGTTATTAATGATATACCCCATATGCTTCTGAAAAGGTTCTGGTCCAAGGTGGAATATGTTCAGGACTTCTTTGGGTCTTGTTTTGCAGCCTGATTTAAAAAAAAGAATACATTCATAAGGTGCTAAATTTGATTGAATCTATGGGATTCAGGTGGTTGTGAGAGATTGCTGTACTCTTTGTGAAATTCCTAAGCTGCATTTTTCTGACAGGATGATGTGGTCATCAGTGAATACACAGTAACTACTAAAATATACACAAAAAAAGAATGGCATTAAAGGTAATCATGGTGACAAGCACATCTCCACTAACATCAGGTACACAAAAACACAAAGAAGCACATGCAAGTACTCTACTCTGTCTCGATGGTCAGGTTTTGGCAGACTGGCAGTGATTAGGCTCCTTCTTCCTGCTAAGTGTGATGAAAGCAAGATTAAGAGGAGTTTGATGTCTTGGGGAGTGCTGTAATCTTTACTCTTTCATCATTAATGAATGAAAAAATGTTGTAAATGGCAGCGGTCCAGAGAAAGACAGGGAGTCAGCACTCTGTGTAATTTCCTATCCGTAGCTTTGATGTTCTGAAACTCTGTTATTGTTGCCTGCTGACAATGAAGCCTGATGTGTGTGTGAGTAAATGGGCACTGAGCCCACAAAGAAAAGCATCTGTTTTACTGATGCAAAATAAAAACTCTTGATGACTCATTCTGGTGTTTTTGTGTTTTCCGTTTTTGTCATTTCCTTTTTTTTTCTTCCTCATTTTTACTTAGTAATTAAATTGCTCCCATGTAAATGGAAGCTCAGTCATTTTCACAGCACAAATGGACAGTATTTATTTACTTGATGCTATTGGACTGAAATTACTAAATAAATTCAAGATAAAACTTCACCTTCATTTTTCGTCCTTCTTTTCTTCCTTCAGGGGAGAAAAGGAGACCCCGGCATCTCACCTGGGCCAGCACCAAAAGGAGAAAAGGTGAGCTGTTACATTGGTTGTAACAATGTCTTATTTGCTAGTCTCTTTGATAAATGTCAAACCCAAAATGTTACAGTTTCTTTCCTTTAACATTCTTGTATTATTTTTTTTAGGGAGACTCAGGGATTATCGGCCTCGTCGGACTGCCTGGCCAAGCAGGTCGAAAGGTAAAAATTGAACTAAAACTGGAAATGCACGAATGTCACACTTTCAGTGCTTGACACACTTTTACCAGATTCTGCACAGAGAGGTACTTGAACTTGACAGGAAGGATTTCTTAAACAAATAAAAGGAGATTTTTTTTCATACACTTACACACATATCAGTGCTGCAGCTTGTACATCACACTCTGAGTTATTCTGAGTTCTACTTTTTCCTCCTCCTTGAAGTTAAGTAAAGAAAAACTGGGACAACGGTTTTGGTAGATAAAAAAAAATGTAAACGCAAAAGTCCGGGGGAGTCCAAGGGAATTCTTCTTTGTCTCAGCAAATTTACAACATGTGTCTTTTTAAAAAGTTTAACTTTGATGAAACTCTTATGGAGTGCACAGTTATGTATTATCATGTATTTAAAATATGACCCAGAAATGATCAAATCAAACACTGTTCCCAAATTGAATATGTCACATTTTCACCAACAGTGTTACAATTCTGACATGTTTTAAACTAGTTCTTTGCACACCTCATTCAATCTCATATCCACCACTTACATGTGCCACTTGGCAGCACTTGGTTGTGCTTTGTTGCTGAAGTTAACTGCAATAAAATGAGGAAAAGCTCCCTGTCTCTAGCACACATGTCAAACTAAGCGTGAGAATGATTAAGTAATTAAATGAAGCAGGATGAGTGTGTGTATTACAGCAGAGATGTAAAATCCAAACGCTGGTGTTAGTCACAGCTCCCTGTTTGTGTCAGGCTCCTGCAGGATTTCTACCTCAAGCTTAACATGTGGCTTTTGTTAGGAGCCTTTTCCTTGTGTGGTAGGTGTGTATGTGTCCATTTTAATCTCCCTCAACCTTTTTCTTTCACACGCATTTAGCCAAAATGAACAAAACAGAAAACAGGGCTAGTTTAATATTCCTTCTAAATTAGATAGAAAATGATTTAAAGACCTATCGTAGGGTTAGCTAGGGATACTTGAAGACACTAGCCAAGCATATAGCTCAGCACAAATGGGAATCATACTGACTTTTTATTTACAGAAACATTTAACCTGTCTGGAAATGCTCTCATTATGAATGTCAATCTCCTACTTATCAGAGTGACATCATTGCCCGTCATCTGGAGAGTTGTTGCTATGCCAACATCACCAACAGGCAAAACACATGTTGACATCATCAGAACAGGCCTCAGGTATTGGTCAGTGGCCACAAGTATGCTGACTATAAAGGAAACTTGTTAAATTAAACCACAAGGTGTTCAGATTCTTTCCATACACAATAACAAAGACGCTTGAACATCTCAAAACAAGACTGGCTTCACTCTGATGCTTTTGATGATTTTCCATCCAAACGGCATTTTTATGACAAATAGCATAAATTCAAACAGTAAAAGGTTTGTCAATTGACACATTTAGTGTTGAAAAGGGAATAAATATTAGTTTCTGATAATTAGGCCTATTTATACCTCCCTAGCTCTCTTTTTAGCATTGATTTTGGTGGTTTAGGAAAATAAGACAACGGACCACCTTTTCCTGTGTTCTCATCTGTATTTTTCCTTTCCACCTTCTTCAAACACACACTCTGAAATGCTCACAACTGTACAGGCTCTAAATCAGCCTCAGCTTGATGCTTCGGGTGGGAATTCTGGAATTTGGCTGCTGGTTTTCGATGGAAAACTTTAATCGAGAAAGCAGCAGTGTTTTAAAAGCAGTATAGTGTGATCTTACACCGCTGGTCAAGCCAAGCATGTTCCGCTCTTTACAACATTTGTTCTACTAAGCAGACCCTGAATGGCTTTTCAGTATGGCGTGCAAGGTCAGGAAAAGGGGACACACGCAGAGCCAAACCTCAGCTACAAGGCCGCATTACAAGCCACACATCTCCTCTTACTGCTGTTTCTCCACACATATTGGAGTATCTGTCTCTTCTCACTTTTTTTCCCATTTGTTTTTCACCAGTTCTTACTTTTTTTCATTGAAGACTTGAAGATCTTGAGTGCTGATCTTTATTATTGAGCAATATATTAGACATTCCTGTTTAGGACTGCAGGAGGCTTGTGCTGTTCTCCTACATTGATTGGACAAATCTGCAAGAAACAAGCTGTTTAAAGGGACTTAAGGCAAGATTTATGAAAAACTATACATGCATTTCCAGTTTATTCAATGCTAATGGGTCATGAAGCATTAAAAACCCAAAATAACCGGCCATCCGCATATATGTCTGTTGCCTTGGAAACGCTGTGTGCAACATAATGTTCTGCAGTTCGACGTCCGAATTTCCCGCGCAGTTGTAGGGATGTGACGTAAATTGACGCTGCATGCGCGTTGCCGACAGCTCTTGAACAGGAAGTACATGGCCGCCGTGGACTTGGATTCAAACACTGAAGGTATACTTATGGATGTTTCTGCAGCCAGCAAACGACCTGCATCCACTCTCACCCCCCAAAAAAGTGGCACCACGAAGAAAAAAAAGACTTTATCAGCGGCATCTCGTGAGTCTAAAAAAAAATATGACCGAAGCCGGGCAGGCACCCGCATAAATATTGGATATGCGTTTGGTTCATGGAGGGAACTTCAGCTGCATTTGGGAGTGAAAACGGATGCTGACATGGCTCATTTCCTTGTGACCAGGTGAGAAAACATTATAGGTCGTGTTTAGAGCCTGATACAGTATGAAAATGATGAGATCAAATCAAATAACAGAGTGGAGAGACCTGACGTGAAGTATGTTAGCCTCCCCGGTGCAGTGCTGTGAATACGAACAGTCTGTAAAGTGTCTGTGCGCGCTCCCGTGCCGGCTTGGCTGGTGGCTGCAGTTAGCCACAGCGCCTGTCGCGGCAGCACTGAGTCAGATTTTGTAAAGCTGCCTTAAGTTCCTTTAAAACAGTTTTTTTTTTTTCATGGTGTAGATTTCACCTAGACTGTCTAGTTGTTTGTCTGTCCCTGCCAGACATCTGTGTTTATGCTCCACTGTACATGAAACACATGCATGGCTGAGGCAGACAAGAGAAGACTCTGTATTGGTGGTAGAGTTGTTAACAGAACATAAGTCTGCGCTCATTTGAACACCTTTAAAGTTAAGTGTGGTAACAAATGAGATGATGGCCGTGTCACTGGCACACACAATGTGTCTTCAATTTAGTTGCTGCCAAATTGCGCTTAGCTTTGCTCAGAGCACTTCTCAGCATGGTGGAAGGGAGGGGTAAAGCTTATAGGGTGCTACCGGGGAGTTGTTGTAAAAGAAAAGCCTTCTGGTGGGTTTATCTGATTGCACACACATGCTTGTTAAACAAGTGGCACAAACAGACCGGTGGGAATAGCTGGTCTCATTAGTGAACTCCTAATGAGTGAGATAAGGATTTGAGATGGACCAAGTGAGGTTGAAAGGGTGCAGTTAACACAAAGGAGCCACAAGATGTGTACAGCTAGTTGATCTCAAAGCAGAGCTTGGGAACATAAGACCTTACACATGTTTAAGCCTTATGTAAGCCATGTGATAAGAGGGGAATAATGCAAGCACATAAAAGAAATTTGTTGCTGACTGAAAAAACTATATTCATTTATGAATACAGATGGTCAAGCATGTTTATATTCCATTTACACTTAATTGCACTTTGTTATATTTATTCCGATATGCCTGTTTACATGTCTCTGTCTAAATGTCTCTGGCGGTCTACAGTGATGAGGATTTCACTACAGTACTTGTGCGATACACAGACCTTCCTGTTCATGTCGCTGTGTTGTTGTTATGGTTTTTTTCATCACTTGCTGACATGTGTTGTTTGGTTTTTGTGCCTCCATCTTTCAGCTCCATGATATCAGATGATGTAGGTTTGGACATCGTTTTCAATTAGTTTTGCAGCAACAGAAAAAAATGTCATGTTGAAGTATTTGGTTGGAGATAAAAAGAAAAAAAACAGTTTTCATTGTATTTTAATACATACAATTTTTTCATTATTTACATATAATGAAAAAGTAAAGGTTTAGGATTGTATAAAGATGTAGTCCAGTAAAAGAGTCCAGGTAACATACTGTGAGCTGACTGTTGCATCCTCTTCTCCTCGATGAATCAGACAGTTTACAAGAATTCTGAGAGTCTTGGCTCGGTACTCTGGAACTGTGGTCTAGGAAAACGGGACAACAGGAGTCTGTTTTTACTTTGTTTTTTTTTCCTTTTTTTTTGCTTTCTGCCTTTCTCATTCACTCTTTCAAGCAGTAGTCTGGATTTTCATGTCCTCCCATCTATTATTTTGGTTTTCTTCACTCTTTGTCTGGGGTTTGTGTTGCTGCAGTCAGCGTAATTCAACCGAGTCTTGCATTTGTCCTGCAAGCAGTCTGAAAGTCCTGCTATCTGACTCAAACAGGAAGGCATTTATATCCTCAACATGCCACAAACCTGGCACCATCATTCTGTGAATGAAACCAGTGGAAACTCTGATCCTTTGACAGAGCAGCAGATTGATTCTTTGCACATGGCATTCTGTTTGTCTGCTGGTTCTGTTAGCTTAAACATGCCTGTTTGTAAACTCTGCACATTTGCTATTCATAAGACTCAGTGGTCCTTGTAAACTTCTTCCATTTTTTTTTTAAATCTTATTTTTTGTCACTGTTTTGTTTTTCAGCCAGCTATCATGTCTCATTTTTGTCTCTGCAGGGACAGAAAGGTTACCCTGGTCCACCTGGACTTCCTGGGGAGCCTGTAAGTATCTTTCTTTAACGTATCCAAGCTCCATGTCCTGTTTTACTTCAGTTTTTCACATTCTATTAACTTCAAACTCATTGAAAGTCAACTTTTTTTTTTTACATCTTTCAGCTAATGCCAAGATTAAGCGCTTACATTCTGCAGGGGTTCACACTGTTTTTAACTTACCTGATTCATCTACTTTTATTAATGTCTCAGCTGTTTTCAAAGTTGTCCAGTGTCTGTCCAACCTCACCTCATTTTCTAAATCCTCAATCATCCCACATTGTTTAATCTCCTTCTGTGTGTGTGTGTGTGTGTGTGTGTGTGTGTGTGTGTGTGTGTGCACCAAATTTGCCTGCAGGGCAGCCAGATTAGATTAGTGTGTTATGAAGCCCCGGTGAGGACAGACATCTGGCCGCAGCCTTGAGCTGCAGTGACACTCCTCAGGATATTAGAAAAGTGAAAGAAAGAAAAATTAGTGAAGAGAAACAGGAACAAGTCAGCGAGGCCAACAATGACACATTTATTTCTCTCAGACAAAAGCTTTGGTGAAGTTTCTCTTTTCCTCGAGTCGTTTCCCACCTGTCATGTAGTCCAGCTCTCTTAAAAGCTCTTAAAAGGGAATTGTTGCAAAGATTTGCAGTTCAGTTAATTCTTTTTTTAAGACATTACTCTAGCTGTTCAGTATTAGTTTAAGTGTTAAATTATTTTAAGTCCTGTCCAGTTCTATCAGTCATTTTGCTGCAGGGTTTAGGGTAAAACCTCAGTCAGCAAGAACAGGGAGGAACATTCTCCTCGTGGTTCAGCTTCCTTGTTCTGGTCTGTTCTGTTACATCTGCAATGAGAGCTGCAAAAGTCTCAGACTGACCGTTATTTGAGCGAGCCCCCTTCGTAAGGATGACATCATCAGCTGAGGGAGTCCCTGCACTGTGATCTAAGAGAATACGTTATTTTTCTCTCTCTCAGCATTTTGTCTATCCTCAGACGCCCCCTTGTTTCTCACAGAGCTGCTGGTGCTGCCGCTGATGGTCAAGGCATTGGCTCGAAATCTGAATCACCAAAACACCAGAGTCTGAGTCATAGGCACAACTGTTCGACATTATGAAATACCAGCTGGTGTTCATGCAGCGCTGATACCTCTTTGTTACTGTAACACTGGCCGTGTTCAGAACCCCTCTTCCTTCTCACTGCTGCCCAATTGAAGGTCGAAACCACACTTGGCCAAAATCTTGTCTGCTTCGAACTAGCAGCATTGTGCACTATATTTATCCAAGGAAAGGAAAAGCAACCAGAGTACATGGGGTGTGTCAAAGCAAGTTATACACAAACGTATGCTCTATGAAATATGGACATGACCTGCTTTGTGTGGATGTTTGTAATGCTTTCCAACAGTTACATAATCACCTAATCAGCATCAATACACAGACAATATTTGGCAAAGTGTGGAAGAAAACAAACTTTCCATCAAGATCACGTCTATAATTTCAGCACATTCAGAAGACATCAGTGCAACCACTCATGGTACACTTTTGTAATGAGTGAACATAATGGAGTTTAGGTTTTTAACCCTTAAAACCTCTGATTCACTTTCATAAATCTCCTTTTAAGATGTCACACAAATAAAAAATAGGTTTATATGCATCCCAGTATAATCCTAAACTTTTTGCACCCCTAATATGTATTGTTTAGACTTTAAACCTATAAATATGCAATATTAAACTGTCACATATAAAACAACTGAAAGTTTAAGGCATTGAGATTTGTAAGAATCACAGCTGTGATTATTTATATTTAATTAAACCATATTCTAATGATAATACATACAAGATGGTGTTTCACTTTATTTTTTATTAGTTTTAGTCATGTGTCTGTAAATGGTTGATGGATGGATGGATGGATGGATGGATGGATGGATGGATGGATGGATGGATGGATGGATGGATG
>SSNP01000013.1:4249458-4313303 GCA_006937955.1 Pachypanchax playfairii | reverse complement strand
CTTACACATTCCATGTTACATAAAACCTTTGTTGAATTGCTGCCTTTACAAAATGACTTAGCCAGATGTTTGCTGTCCAGCTTATGAAGAGTCTCATGCTAATCTTTCACATTTGTCTCTGTGTAAGTAAAATCCAGGTCATTGCAATAAAAAAGGCCCAAGAGAAACAGAATGTGGAGCAGACTCATGCATGTCTAATGTTGGTTTCCCAAAAGAAATTGGGGTTTAATTTTTTCTCTAAATGCTATTGGACCCTTTGTCTTAGTTTTTATGCGTTTTGTTTGTACCGCTAGGGCCTCCAAGGGGCTCCAGGTTTACCAGGTATCCGCGGGAAACCAGGGCCACAGGTTAGATCCAGTCGGATTTTACTAACAAGCAACACTTTAACATGCTAATATGTTTGTTTAATGTCTAGAAAATTAACACAACATTACAAACTATCTTTATTAACTTTCTGCCAAATGTTCAATGAAAAATTATTTAAATCTTGCTTTAATTTATTAGTTTTAATTTTAAGTTGTGAGGGGAAAAACACTGCTTGCTAGTAACGTTCAAATTTATTATTAAACATAATATTTAGTATTATTTTTAATTATTAAACATAACTCAATAATAACTTATTCATTCACTTGTATTCATCAGTAAAAAGTTAAAATAATAGATTTTAAAAGATTTTTTTAATAACCAATTTAAAGAAAAGCTCAGTTTCTGTTCCTTGTGGCTTTTTTAAGGATTTCTGTTTATATTAAGCTGATGATTTTTCCCAAAACAGCAACAGAATCTGTATGTTGAGAAACTGATTATTCAATTTAAGTCCAAAAATGACTTTGTAAAACAAAATCCAAAATTCTTTTGTGTTTGGTGCACAAGATTGTTTATTTGATTCATGATTCAAGCTGTAAATGAAATGCAGTTCAAACAATTTGAAAACTAAGGAAATGTTCCATGTTCTGTGGTTTTTTAGTGCTGAATATTCAAAAACCTAAAGGCTGATGTAAAAGTTAAAATATAAAAAATGTCTTAATATGCACAGTTTTCAACAGATGCCTATGTTTTCCTTTTTTTTTTAATACAAAGGGAAAGCTTGGAGAGAAAGGCCCAGACGGTGCACCTGGACCACCAGGCCCAGAGGTTTGACTTTATACCATGAGGTCTGCATTGAATCTGATAGTCTGTGTTTCAGTAACAACTCAGTCCAGTTTTCTTACAGGGTTTTCCTGGTGACATGGGACCACCAGGAGAGAATGGCCTTGAAGGACCAAAGGTGAGTTAAACCGGAATCTTTACTAGTCCGACCACAAACAAGGAGGATTCAGAACACAAAGCTGTTAGCTGAAAGCTAATATCATCATGCTAATATGCTTCAAATACACTGAAATCTATTAAGCAGGTACAAAGTTCTCTGAGTGTTAGCTTGCCTGCATGGGATTGGATTAAAATAATTTACATTATGGGCATTTCATGAATAATAGATAAAGTAGGAAATATAGGAAATGTCAGTGTCAACAGGTGCCACCTAATTCATCTAATCCATTTCACTCATCTAGGGAAAACCTGGGGCCAGAGGTTTACCTGGGCCACGAGGAATACCGGGCCTGGAGGTAAGAATTTCAGCTCCACCCCCAACAGGATGATTATAAAGCACCAGATCGTCTAGCAGAATATTCGTTTTTACTGAAAAATTCTAAAGCACAAGTTGCTTTAACATCAAATTCATATGGTTCCAGGGAGAAGAGGGTCCCATTGGGCCACCAGGACCATCAGGACTTGAGGTGAGAGATTAAATAAAGATGTGGCATTTATCACTCCAGATTATTGTACTGTGTTATTATAATCCTTGATTCCCTACTAGTATGTATAAAATTAATGTTACTAAAAAACAGAAAATGTTGAGTTTCTATGTAGTGGTATTAAGATGACTTGTTGTTTACATGCAAGACAACTGAAGCCTCTTTTTTGTGTCTGAATAACTGAGTGTGAGGGAAACACAGCTGGTTCATGATGCTAAATCTGTTTCCAAGCTTAGCAGTCATCGAAACTGATTTATTTTCTTGACAGAAATTTTGGCATGGTGTTAGCATCCCAAAAGTACATTTATACTCCGACACAGGCAGCGGTTTTCCATCAAATATTTTCTTGCTTCTATTCTCAGGCCACTTAAAGTATGCAGTTTTATTTAATTTGTTATCTTTAAATATGTGTCAAAGTTTCTTAGATGACCTAAAGGTTAAAAAGCTGGTGATCAATGTGGGTTAAGTTTCAGATAGTTCTACAAGCCTTTTATTCAGACTGGATTAAAGGCTGATGGAGAGCATCACTGTCTGGGATGGAAACAAAGTAAAAGGCTGAGTTATTTAGGTGCAAGTATAACATGAACAATCAAAATTTCTTCCTCGTTGTTTCATTTTGGTCATAGTTGCTACTTTATTTCCTCATTTTATAAACTTGCGTTGTTTCCTTTTACTTACTTATTTCTTCAGTTTGTTTACCTATTTTTTGTAACATTTTGTCTGAGTGTAGGTGCAGTTCCTTATTTTAACCACCAGGGGGTGATTACCATCATCAGAAGGCTTATGCTGCTAAAAACAATGCAAAAAAAAGACTTGTTTTTATTTTTTGTTTTTCTTCTTGGATGTTTTATTTAAATATATATTTTAGGTTGATTTTAGGTTACAAGCTGTTTTTCTTCATTGTAGACTTCCTTCTTACCTTCCTCTGTTTTTTTCCTTTACTCTGAGTCCTTCCACACTTACTCATCTTTTCTCATTCTTTGACCTCCTTTTCATCCTCCAACTGAGAGGAAGTGTTGGTCGACTCCCTCAGGAGCTGTGATTGATCTCTGGTCAGACGTTTTCCATCATTTAGCTGTTCTACAGAAAACAACAACCTTTCCTTACCTTTATTTATCCTCATCATTCATGTTTTCTCTAAGTTGCCAGCTGCTTTTTTTTTTTTGGCAAAGCAAATTTTCTAATATTTGTTTTCCATCAGTTTGGCCAGATATACGTGGATATAAATATAAATTAGGCAATAGGAAGTAACAAGTGCTGGAGCACAAATATTAAGCCTTGTTTTACAACAGGAACTGACTTTTAGTGTGTGATTGAGTGAAATTAAATGTCAGTTTTGACTCTTATAACAAAGCTGCCATCTTATCTGGTGTAAAACTTTGGAAAGATTCAGTCAGCCAGTCTCATGGAGTTTGGCTGCAACATTTCTTACCAGGAGGAAACGCTGCTTAAAAAAGAAAGCAAAAAAAAACTCTTAGTCATTAAAATCTTCCGAAGTCTGCTAAGATGCCCTGTCAGCATTACCTGTACTTGCTTATTTCAGCAGGATGCGCTACAAATACTCCACAGACCACTCTTCAAACTGTTATTTCATACCAAACAGCTCCTTTATTTGCCAGGAATATGCAAGCCACATTATTAATGTGTTCCCTGGCAAGCAAATGTCTCTTATTCACTATTCATCATTTTTTCAGGGTAGAATGGGAAGAAAAGGATTTCCTGGTACGGTTGGTCAAGAGGGAGTTAAGGTGAATCAAATCAAACAGATTAACCGTTTACTTTTTTCCTAAAATACAATAATGAGATTTATTTCTCACAGTAATCTTGAAAGTAATAGTAGATTTATGTCTGCAGGGTGAACCTGGTGTCACAGGGAAAGTTGGACCTATGGGAGAAAGAGTAAGAATCTCTTACGTTGTCAATTTCTGTGTTTCTATTTGATCCAAACCTCTTGTCCAAAAAATCTTTCCATTCATCCAGTTTCTTCTTTTCAGGGTTTGGAGGGTTTTATTGGACCTGTGGGAGAGGCTGGACTGGCAGGAGAGAAGGTAACATATACATATATTGGGACTGTGCTTGTTAATTTTATCTTGGCTATCTTTTAACACTAAAATATATTTATCTATTTATTATTATTATTGTGCATTTTAGGGAGATCGAGGGGAAATGGGTCTCCCTGGACCACCTGGAGTAAAAGGATCAACAGTAAGATGCAATTTTTAAAATCACCAAATAATTATTGACTATGTTCAAATAATTTACGAGTGAAAATTACTCAATCAAAAGTTCTTTATTATCTTATTATCACCCTTAAAGGAAATTATCCACTAAAGGGATCATTCATATGTTTTGAAGTGCAGTTTCATAGAAAGTGTAAGGATAATTAATATACTAGATGTGGTAGGACTTTGAATGGCTTCTAACCAGCTTGAGAAACTAACAGCAAGTCGCAGCAAGATCAAGGCCAAAGTGGATTTCTGTTATGTTAAAACTCTAATTTCTAAAATGTCACAGAAGTCATGCAAATACTATTTTATTGGGACCTGGAGGCCTATGCAAAGCATGTAAAGGTTCATAAAACAGTTATTATGAACTGAGATTAGATTCATTTTAAGCCTCGGTCACAATGACCCGTAAAAAAAGCATCGTTCGTAGGCTATAAATCTCCTATTTCCTATAAAATCAGGAGTTCGTGAACATCTGTGGAGGTGAGCACTGTTTCCTAAAGGGCATCATTATGGCTACTGTAGGAGGCTAGTTGTATGGTGTGCTTGGGGTGTGTGCATTGTGAAGGTGGAGGCTCAGGAGGGGGCGTGTGCTCCTGGGTGTGGGTGTAAAGGTGCGCACTCACCTGTGATACGGATGAGAGAGAGACAGGGTTGGGCAGCCGTAATTTTGTTTGACCGCTTTAAATTTGCTTTTCATTTTTCACTTCATGTGGCCATTAATCTGTTCTTTACTTTATCTGTCATATCCAACCTTCATACGCTGTCATAGCTCTGCACTGCCGGATTTTATAATAAATACACGAAAGGCATTGGATTTCAGCCTGATCTGTCACCATCAACCTGCAGCGCGTCACAAAATAGGCCTATTCAAACTGAGGACCCAACTCTCATGCGGCTAAAGTTTGTTTTTGAAGCCGCAACAGCTACTACATGAGCAAACGGATGAATTCTTAGAGAACGCTGACCCTTAAGTTCTTGCTTTCTTCATATGGGCATTGGAAACTTCCTCTGGTCTACCGACGACCGTTTTCCAAAATTGTTGTTGTAAACTGCATAAATGACACCCCCATGTGCATTTTAGGGCAATTTCAAGTTATTGTTTATGAAGCTCCTCTGACTGTCAGCCCATTTTGTTTGAGAATATACATGGCAGAGGTCCAATATCTCCAAACTTCTGTATGTTGATCATCACATCTGCTCGGAAATTTGTGGGAAAACTCCTAATTTTCAAGCTAACGATAATGCAGAGAGACTCCAGCTGCAGCTGCAGGATGATGAAGATCTACTGTCTGCTGCTTTTAAGGACCTGGAGAGAAGGTGCTACGCTGGTGTAGAACTGGATCCAAAAGCAGCACCTCTACAGTCAGAACCAGTTTAAGTTCTATGAGCTAAACCACCATTTGGAAAGGACTGAAACACCTTTGATGAGCTGTTGCATCAAGTTGCCTCACACATCATGAAAAATGAAAAGTAAATGTAATTATCTGGAAACAACAGTTTTTCATTGCGGTCGGTTTTATGTCCTTGTAAAATATGCAGTACTCTACAGTTTTATAAGGAAATAATAAAGTAAATTAAAGGAAATAAACCTCAATCATGGCGCGCAAGTCGTAGGTTGTTTGGAAGGCATTTACCTGATGGTCCAACGCAGATGGTTTTCATTACACATTTGTTTAAAATCTTGGACCAGACCATCAACTTGGTCTAGAACTTCCAAGCAACCACAAACAGTAGATACTTATAAGGCTGCTATAAGTCTGCATTAAGGAGATGGTAGGAAATGGTCCAAAAATTTCTAGCGTGTTTGCAGTCATTCATACGGCTCATTGTTACCGAGGCTTTAAGACAATAAAAGTCCTCTTTGGTCTTGGCCTCACTCGGACTAGCCATTATTTCTTCAGTCTGGTCAGAACTAATATCTGTTTCGCTGAACTGAGTTTGTTCAAAGATCCACCTGCAACAGGTAAGATATTAATGTTTACATTTTTACCACAAATCTGAGGAGACTACCAACATTCACTTGCTTGTTTTCAGCTCTTATCAAAATTAGATACAAGATTTAGTCTCATCTCTCCACACCCAGTCAGGTGTGACAAAGTATGCATCAAATTTCTCGCAAACAATAGTAATAATTTAAAATCAGCTGTTTTATGATAATATATTTAATGTGTTTAACAAACTTTGGAAGGTTTTAGAAGGAAATGAATCTCTATTAGGAAATAGATTGAGTGAAAATCTGGATGATTGGTGAGATTTACTGTAATATGGGAAAATATTTGTATGTCAGGAAAGTCAAAAGGTACATTATCATATCGCGAGTTTCTTGGAAACAGATTTGACTCATGGCTGAAGGTTTCTTGTTTAAAGAAAAGTTGTAACATTGGCTTAAATAATGAGGAAAGTCATTCCAATGAACCCTATAAAAACACTGACCTCCCTCAGTCTTCACAGGAAGTACTCACTGCTCTTAAATGTCAATGGGATGTTTTAAAATAATAAAGAATGAAAAAGTTCCTTAGGGTTATTGCTTTAGCAGGTGTTAGATCCTTTTGTGACTGTTTTTCACTTAATGTTTTTTTTTTCTCAAATCTTTGGGCTTTTTTTTTGTTCATGTGTTACCTTTATTTTTTATGGATATGACTGAATGGAGAAGATCTTAATTTAGTCATCATTGCTTTTGGCTCCCAGTCAGTTGGATTTCTCATCAGTCACTTGATTCCTCAGTTACAAAACAGAACCAGACCCTCTGGAAAAGACGGCATCACAGAAAGTGAAAGGAGGTGCTAACATAGAGCTCACACTATGTTTTATTTCTGCGGGCACATGACATCAGAGATGCCCACTGTGCTATAAGCTTACACACTGAATGGATTTTATTGTTCTCAGATGTTCCAGGTAGTCTGACCAAAGACTTCCCCTTCATATAGTTATGCTTTCACAAATGTCCTGGCTGGAAAATTAAGTCCAATAAAAAAAGAGAGAAGAAGAAGAAGCTAGAAATGGTTTGTTTTCTGATATAAAATCACCTCCTCAAATGCTAAATACAGTTCTCCAGATGTATTCTTGTACTGCTAGTGTGAATAATAAAAGCTAGGTGGTGCACTCAACAAACCCAGTGCAAGTTATTGGATCTAGCCAGAGTTTTTGTCTTTATGTCAACACCTCTTTAATTAATTGTTCTTGGAAACTTTAATCTGGAAACATGTCTCTCCAGACAGTCTTGAAGCTACAGGATCGGTTCTATTTTGACAATAAACTAAAAAAAAAAAAAGCTTCCTATTGTCATTATTATTCATGTAATTCATGTATCATAACTGTGTGCTTGTTTGTATTCTTACAATAGGGTCACCCAGGGACGCCAGGTATAACTGGGCCTCCTGGACCACCAGGAAGACCAGTAAGTATCCCACTTTTCTCATTTGTTTACAGATAAGTAGTAGCCACCAATTTGTCTTAGGATTGTCAGAAAAAAAGACAATATTTTTACCGTTTCTTTTCACAAAAAAGGTCCTTTTAGCAGTGATATAATGTAGTGTCAGGAAACTCCTATAAGATGCAGAGCTGTTCTGAACCTTATAAGACTTGACAGCCTCCTGCTGAATGTGCATTATCCTCCTGCCAGTCAAACCCCCAACACCTATAACCAATTACAAGCTGCCACTGCTCCCTCCCTCCTCTTGCTGAGTATTTACCACAGCCACACTTAGCAGAGAGCAAGCCCTGCACTGGTTCAAAGTGGGGGCCATTGAACCACCAAAACAAACATAAATATGGAGCCTTGGGTGCAGCAGGACGGGATTCCAGAGCGGGCCTTTTAATTGGTGTGAGTGACAGATCTCACAACAAACCCTGCAGTGTTGTTCCAAGGTCAGGTTGTCCCCTCAGGGGTCAACAGCCAGGGGGCCCTGTGGTCTGTCAGTGTAAACCTTTGTTTTATCTCTCCATCCTTCTTTCCTGACCTCTCTTTTTCCCCTCATTATACGCTTTTTTTTGTTTTTTGTTTGTCAGGGCCCTCCTGGAGCATCTGGGCCAGCTGGTACCAGAGGACCAAAAGGCTTGCGAGTAAGTCTGACTTGTTGTTTTTTTACAGTTTGAGTTTTGTCTAGTGTTCTGCAATCATTGTATTATTTTCCACAGCCCAAAGATATGATAAAAACTAAAGCTTACAAAATGTGAGAATATGAGGATAAACTTTAATACATATATTAATCATGTGCTTCTGCTCATGATGTCGATGAAATGATGTGGAGCTGCCTCTGAACGGATGTCGTGTGTTTGATGAAAATGTCTTCCTGTTTACTGTGTAGGAAGTCTCAAAGCTAAAAAAGAGAAGTTTTGATGTTTTTCAGCAGTCGAAGTTTATTTTGAGTTCTGGAAAAGCCCGTGTGGCAAAAAGAGTAAAATAGTGTTTTGTTATTGGAGGGCTTTCTTATCAATTCAAAGATGCAGTTCTTTTTGTAGCGTGAAAATATGAGCTTTTTGTTTGTTTCTGTGTTTGTTTTGTTTATTTTTCTATTTTTTATTTACCAAATGCACTTATTTTACTAAAGAAATCCAATTGCTGGTATGAGTGTGGTAGAACTGCTCTCCATTTGCAAGTGCTGCATAACAAAATCGATTGTAATGGCAGCATCCCTCAGAGTCTCTGTGATTTTTTTTGCAACAAATGCAGATTTTTGGGCAATAAATTTTCAAAAAGTTGTAGCTTAAAAACAGTGAGCGATAATGGGATTGTGTGAAGAAGAGAAATCATTAAATTAATCCAAAACTTTTGAAAGTAAAAAATTTAATGATGAGCAAACCGCTGAACAAAAAAATCACTTTATTTGATGGGTTTTTATGTTTTTTGACACTATAGTCTCATAAAAATTAAAAAATCACGACAAACTAGCTGAAATGTAAAAACTTACAAGGACCACTGCAACACAAAACCTGATTTGGCCTCAGTCAGAAAAAAAGGCTTTGTAATCATTTATCAGGCTTGTTTGGGTTGTATTGACTCTAAGTGGACCTTCCTTTAAAAACAATGGTCATCTCATCCAATGACAGCTCTTTGTTATGGACCGTAAACCTCTTGGAAGTGTGAGATGATGGTATCCAGCCCCTTCTCAACGAGCTTCTCATTGGTAGAAAAGTGCAGGAAAGACAGGAAGGATTAAATTCTAGTCCTGGTCATCACTTTCCCAAATCCTGGAGTGAGTGTTGGTCAAAACCCAGTAAGATAACACTGTGCAATCATCAAAAGCTGATTCAAAACCATTTAACAATACTGAAATAACAAACATAAATTCAAGCATTTTGAAAAGGCAGGAAAATATCTAGCTTAAAGGTTATTTTTGAGCATTCAAAGCGAATAAATAATAATAATAATGATAATAATAACAACATAATAATAATACATTTTTGAATAATCTTTATGTTTTCTGAGCTGTCTGAGCATCCTCTTTTAATAATGAACTCATGTTAAAATCCTCTCTGGTAACTGTTCTTAAGTCAACTGAATAAATATACAAAATAGCACTGAGTTATTATTACTTTTTTATCTTTGCTTAGCTTTATCTTATGTTTGAGATGATTGGTCTGCACACTGATTTATCTGTCTGTTTTCAGGTAAAACAAATGTCTGCAGCTTCCACTGCTAATTCACAGACATAGTCCATGGTTAGAAACCTAAAAGCATTAGTTAACCAACAAGAAGTGCAACAACTTTCAAAATAATTTTTTTTAGAGTGTTCCTAACCCTCGTTCTCTTATAAATAAACAAAACAACATGGAAATAAGATCTGGGCTGAGAAATCTTGTCTGAATAAAACTTAATGTGAAATGAGAAGACAGGAAGTTAAAAAGCCCTTCATGGATATTTACACTACATATCTTTTACATGTCAGGTTGGATGTGGAGGCGTAATGTTGACAGAAACAAGACATCTGTCTCCACTCAGATACAACACTGGAATGGTTTCTGAGATGAAAAAAATATTGTCGAATTAGAGACTGCATGTTAATACCAGAGCATGCAAAGTTAGTCCCACTGCTGTTTCTGTTTAAACCTGCTGATTCAGGCATGTGAATGTCACATGAAGGATTGCCTGAATAAGTAATCACTTGTCTAATAACACCTCGTGAAATCTAATGGATGAATCTTCAGCTGATGTATTCACGTTATTGCCTCTCATACTCAAAAGTGTGTGATTGGTTTATATACAAGGCGAGAAATTTACTCAGCTGAAAATCATTTTTCTGTGCAGAAAGAATTAGAATTAGGATTATTTGGTCATGTGTAGAAGTTCCCCAGCAGCTCCTGTGGCAGGTTGAACTTCTTGAGCTGCTGCAGGAAGTTCAACCTCTGCTGGACTTCTTAATGTTTAACTTCCTGTCTGTAAGAAGACTCGTCTGCATTACTGATGAGGCTGATGGCCTTGGTGTCATCTGCATCCTGCATCTACAGAGTCATATATTTGTGTTAGTGCAGCTTTAAATATCTTTCCTCGTTGAGATCAGCAGACAAAACACTTCCTTTGCACGCAGGTTAATCAGCTTATGTAAACACAAGCAGCGGGTAGCAGGTACGCCGGACAGGAATGTTAATGAGCTGTGCCCATCCAGCTCTTTGTATAATAGGCTTAAAGCACTTTGGTTGTTGTTATTCTGTCTCCTACTGTGCACAATCATCAGTCAAACTACAAGGGTTCCATTGTGATGATGTCCTGAGAAAGTCACAATTAACCACTTCTTATTTACAACAACAATAACATGGGTTTGACCCATAGAGTTATCCTACATCCCATCAGTCAGACTGTAGATGTAACACTTTACTGGTGCAAAGCACATGACCTGAATTGAAAATGTAGTCTTGCTTCCATTTATTCTTACTTCTAACTAAACAAAAAAGTCTTTAACTTGTTCTGATTAATTATGTTTAACAATTCCTACCATGTAATCAGTACTTTCAGATTATTTTGACAGTGTGTGTTTAAGTATAAACTAAATGTATTTGTGTGTTTTGATGTTTTTTCCCCTCCAAGTCCAAAGTTAAATAAATGCAAGTGATTTTCACGGTCAGATGTGTCACCAAGAAAAGAGGCCATGTTTTTACACATTCAGATCAGATGACACACTTTTATATTTATCGTAAAAACAGTTTTCAAACTCTTAGCCAGTCCTTCACATGTGGCTGATGTTGGTTTAAAACTAAACTGATGTTTGTTTACTGCATGTTGTGACTGTCTGGCAATGTTACAGTGACCTCTGTTGGTGAAGTGACAGTTGTCCTGTTTTTTTTTTTGTTTGTTTTTTTTCAGGGAGCGATAGGGCCTGATGGTCCAACAGGAGAGGCGGGGTCAGAGGGCAATAAGGTACAGAATCTGGTTGTCACTAAATCAGAACATGCAAAAGACTGTATTAAAATAACATATAAAACACATAAAAAGTATTGTGTACAGCAAATGTAAATCCCTAAAAAAGAAAAATGATAGTAGAAGAACACGTGTTTACTTTTCTCTATTTCTCTATAAAATACAATACAGCTGACTTGGTATCATCTTTTTCTCTCACTACAGGGTCCAGATGGTCCTCCAGGAAAAATAGGTTTCCCAGGATCACAGGTGAAGCTTCTGACCACCTTTGTACTTTTAATTTGCTTCATTTCATATATTTTTTGGTAATTTTATTACTCTGGAAGGCTGAGACATCTGCATGCTTTAACCAACATATTTAACCACAATCAACATACCCTGTTGTGTCAACCTCAGCTATGAGGTAGATTTAACTTAGAGGAAATATAAAAAGATGAATTAGATTCTGAATTGCACAGAAACGCAACTAAATATTGTTTAAAACTGGTCTTGTAACTTTATATTATTAATTGGAGCCTTTTTTTAAACAAATTTAAACATTTGTTTTTATGATAAGCTTTGATTTGCCACATATTAATGCCCTCATGCTTCCTTTTATTATGTTCCTCCAGGGAAAAATTGGAGATCCGGGAGAAACTGGGCCTAAAGGTTTTCCTGTAAGTCCAACGTCCTCATCTGTACAATACAATAAAAGCGAAACCCAAAAAATAAACTCCACTTAACTCATTCGCTGCCTTTGATGACTTTAGTCGTCTTTTCAAATACGTTTTTTAACAGGAGGGGTGAGGGAACAGCCGCGCTCACCTTAAGAGTAAATATCCCGCCTCTAAAAGAGGTTGTTCTCACCTGTGTGTGGCGGCGATGCTTCATGTGATCATGATGATAATCCATGAAAGAGGAGCGAGTTTTGGGAAGCCATTATGCATAACGCGATGTGTAATATGGGGCACAAAGCAGAAAAATGTTTGCAGCTCATACTTCAACAATGTCTGTGTCGCGGTCGCAAAAGTTTGGATTGAGAGAAATGATGACAATCAACCCGAGCCTCCGAGCTCTCTGTACATATTTCATCTCAGTCAGAGACCTCCATTTTAGCAGACGAGTCTGAGTCACGTGATTTTAGTGAACCTGACCCAGATCCGTCAGATGAGTGGTTCACATCTGGATCAACTGGGCGGTGTCAGTAAAGCACTATTTATTAGTGTCAAAGAAACTTTTCTGCATGACGTGTCTCATTTCACAATTTTTTTGGTCAGAAACAGGCGTTTTTGGTGAAACCACCGATGTTCTACAGCAGATTGTGAAAGAACGGAAAAAGCTAGAAACAAGCAGTTTTTTTCCTGATGGAAGAAGAGAGTGTACTCTTTGTTTTGGTACATAATCATAAAGCACAATATTCTGTGGCTCTTCAGTAAAAATGTTCAAAAATGCTGGCAGTGAAGGGTCTTCCTGTTCAGAAAACAGCTGGCAGCCAATGAGTTAATATACACTATCAGTCACAAATTTGGATAATTGTCACAAAATAATAAAGGAATCCAATTCAAATTACTGTCTCTGATACTGAAAATATGTACTTTAACAGAAAAACACATGCTGTGAATGAGCTATTTTAAGTTCTCAGTGGTATTATGGTGAAAAAACTAAAACTTTACAAGAGTTGAGTGAATGATAGCTGATGTGCTGGTGTCAAACTGTAATATGATGTCACTTTTGTTTCCTGTCTTCAGGGAATTCAAGGACCTTCTGGATCTCCAGGGGACAAAGGAATACCTGGCGAGCCGGTAATTCCAGCATTTCTGATATTTCTCTCCTCACAGTGTCTTGGTATATTCTCTCTTCGTTCTCTCTCCTTCAATCTACTGCATTAAGGCTGCGCAAGTCTACGCAATATTTTATTTCTGTTTCTCTCTTTGAAAATATCCTTTTTAATTTACTCTGTTTGGTATGAAACAGTTGGTCAATTCAGTCTTTTCAGATCTGTAAATCCAAGTTATGATAACCAGGATTGAGTTTATTGAGTGTATTTTCTGATTTGTTTAACATTTTATTTGCTTGTTTTGCACTTCACTCTGTTGTTATGTATATAATAACTTAAGAAAATTGTCAGACTGAGCATTGACCGAAAATAAATCCTTTGTGTCTAGATTAACCCCATTATGAATTTGTAGAAAAAAATATTTAAATACTAAAATAATGGATACAGTTGTTACTGTCATTCATTTTTTAATCAATATTCGTTATTTTGTTACCAACATTTAGAAATAATAGGAGAGCCTTGCAAACTTTTACAAAAACGCATTAATTCTATATGAATATGAATGGTCAAATGAGCCACTTCCTCCATTTTTTTGCCCAAATGTGGTTCATATAGTTTTAAAATTTGCGCACATACTGAATTACTTTGCCAATTTGAAAGATATGACCTCAGTAAAGAAGAATCCATCCAGATTTTATTTTTCTTTCTCAGATGAAACCTCATGCCAAATCACTCATCACCTTCATAACTGACTTCTGTGATGGACAAACTTCAAACTAGTTAAGACAAAGTAGACAAAAACACTTCTTAATCAATGAGTGTCCTCTTATTTATTTAGTTTGGGTTTTTACCAGGAATGTGAATGAAAGACTACACAGGTGGATTCAGTTTATTCTTTCTATTGTTTCACTTGGATTCTAGTCAATTGGGAAATGATCTGCAATCGATAAATCTTCATGGTAAAGCATCAGTTATTGGGACAGACAGTTAATCCCTGGATTCAGAGACAAACTTTGTGCAGCTGACTTTCAGATTTGAGTCAGATACATTACCAGAGATTTGTTTAAGGGTACAGTATGTAAGAATTTTACAGTGAAATACCTACACAACAGTCTAATGTCCCACTCATGTTGAAAATAAAGTCACATTGTGACAGATCTCGATCCCAGCCGGCAGGGTGTTTGCTAGACTTCCTGGTTCCATAACGAATCACATGCGAGTCTGCAAGGCTGCCAAGTCTTCAACACAAGCAGCTGTAATTCCACAACGACCAGCAGCAAAAAGTAAGAAACCATCTCATCCTTCCAAGTGAGCAGCCGAGCTGCACGTGATGGGGCGTTCAAACGCACTTGGGAAAAATCAATGTTCAACAAATAGACCTTCAGACATTCCCAAAAATTGAACAAATACAAGAGAAACAAAACGAGAATCAATATCAGAACTGGCAACTCAACAGAAAAATCAGGAGGGGGGGGGTTGAGTGGCTGAGAGCAGCCGTTTTTTTTTTCTACTTGAACTGCAGGATTCGGATTTGAGAACAAGGTCTAATTCTTAAATACTGTACCTTTAAATTTAATAATTGGTTGTTCTTATGACAGCATTCAAGCACTTATTATGTCATCTATAGGGACCACCTGGACCACCTGGGACAGTGGGGCTGTTAGGTGAAATTGGTGAAAAGGTGAGCTAATTTACATTTACACTTATTTATAAATTTGTGTTTACAATTAGACAGTTGCATACATCTATTTCCATGCCCTAGAGCTCATCTGCACAGACAAAAGAGTACCAAGACGATTAAATAAGTAAAAATGGGACTCTGTCAGCGGCTCTTTTTATATCTGTATTCTGTCCAGCCGAACTGATGAACTCACGTTCCGGTACATCTTATTTTATTTTGATATGCCAAAACGTATTTCGTTATTCATCATTTCAATTGTTTAACTTTTGTTAGGGTCCTCCTGGAAAACTTGGTGAACCAGGGCTGCCAGGCGAGCCAGGGGAGAAAGTAAGTGAATAAAACGGTTTTATTTGAAAGCATCATTTTGGGTTCCGGGATTTACTCCAAACTTTACTTCATCCTTGTTTATCAGGGCACCATTGGACCTGCTGGAAACATTGGAGAACAAGGACTAATAGGACAAAGGGTATGTTGACCTGAATTAAGCTATGAAATACCAGTCTTTTTAAAGAATTGGAGCTACTGTTTATTTCATGAGATTATGAATATATTTCTGTGTGCAGGGAGAACCAGGTTCAGAGGGAGAAGCTGGTCCATCTGGTCCCGATGGAGCAAAGGTGGATAGTTTTTAAATACAGTCTTTGATTTGGTACTATTAGGTTATTTATGATAACAATCAGAACTAAAGCTCTCGTTAAACTGAGATCTGTCATTATCTGATGATCAGGGTGAAAAAGGAGACATGGGTCAGGAGGGGGACAAAGGTGAAAAAGGTGAGACTGGACTAAAGGGAAAGGAAGGTCCAACTGGTAGTCCAGGACTCACTGGTTTCAGGGTAAGAAACATTTCTGATGAAATAGAGACATGCACATTTTTGTAAACACAATTTTATGAGCTTTCTGTTATAATAAATCTATTTGTGTTTTATTTGTTTTCTGTGTAGGGTCCAGAAGGAAAGCCTGGTAAAATTGGAGATCGAGGCAAACCAGGTCCAAAGGTAAAACCGATAAAATAATCTCTGAAACCTGGCCAAACATCTAAGAAACAAACAGTCACAAAGAAAAACACAAAAACTAGCTTGATCTGCCTTCCTGTAACTTTTGCCCAATTGTTATATAGGGTGCTAAAGGCCACCTGGGTCACCTCGGAGAGACTGGGACAGTGGGAAAGACTGGACCCCTAGGATTTGTTGGGCCAAAGGGATCCAGAGGAACCATTGGACATGTGGTAAAGTGAACAGTAACGATAGCAGCAATGTTCACTTGAATTGAAATCTATTATATAAAAGATATTATGACGACCGGTACATTTGTTGTCTTTAGGGAGCTCCTGGTCGAATGGGTCAGCAGGGAGAGCCTGGTCTACCTGGTTATGAGGTAAGATAACTTTTCAAATTCTGTGGATGGGAGTGAACACTATTAAATGCTAGCTAATGCTACCTAAAAAAACAGGCTTAGCTTCATATTAGACATCACTCTGGACGCCTCCGGTGGCCCTACAATAGACTGAGCAACTTTAGTGGTTCAGGTCGTGGCTGTGAGTGGGCAGTCCCTTTGCTGCTTTACAGCAACAGCTATTTGTTGCAGGAGCAGCCGCCATTCGCTCTTATAAGGGCTAGCAGTTAGCTTTTTCGGCTCAGTGACTGGAGTTCACATTTCGTTGGCATCATGTTGGAACATGGAACAAAAAGGAAAAGAGTAATGTCTTCTGAGACGAGGCAAAGAAAGCATGAGCAGGACAGGGAAAGAGCTAAAAACCAGAGTAAACATTTCATAAACATCATAAACATAGCACATCTCGACAAAACACCAGTTTGGGCAATGGCTGTCAGAAACACGGTTTACGACAGTTGTAATTCCGCTTTTAACCACCGGGTGGGCAAAACGGAAAAGTTATTTAGTACTGCTTTAACCTGTTACAGCTGTTTGGTTGCATCTTTGTATATAATGATCTCTGGCTGTCTGTCTTTATAGGGCCATAAGGGACAACAAGGCCCCATGGGGCCTCCAGGACCAAAAGGTGAAAAGGTACACATCATCCACTATATCCGTAACATGTTTGTTTATTTATTGATTTTCTTAAAATGATTCCCTTTGTGTCTTTATTCTGCTTCTCAGTTTGGCCCCCCAAAACAACCAGATATGTCACATTTTAGAGCTCAGTAACCTCAAGCAGCTTGTGATTTGTGCTTTTGATTTTGTGCTTTTTTTGTAATTTCCATCTGCAGGGTCAGCAGGGTGATGATGGGAAGAAAGAGGGCCCTCCTGGTCCACCAGGTCTTATGGTACATCAAGCTTAACTGTTCTATCCTCTACTGTTTTTATTCATTTATTTTGTAGTTTGTACTTTGTTTAATTAATATTTTAGTGTATACATTTAGTTAATCACATTTCTGTTTTTTTCAGGGAACTCCAGGTGACAGAGGAGAAAGGGGTGAATCAGGAGACCCGGGGTACAAAGTAAGTATTTAATATAGTTTTGAAACTAGTATATCGGGGGAGATTTAAAAAGTTAAAAGTGTTACAATTATATTATTATGTTTAAGGGTCAGATTGGTGTGGATGGAGAACGAGGCAGACCTGGAGCTCCTGGACAATCTGTAAGTGTCAAGACATTTGATTTTTACACACAGTTAATGCTGGTTGTCCTCGTATGTTTTCATTTATATATAACTGGGATTTTCAGGGGCACGCTGGACCTCAAGGGCAACAAGGGCCAAAAGGTTCCAAAGGAGACCAAGTAAGGATATGATACTCATCACTAGTTTACTATTGGTTGTGTGCATGTTTGAAATATTCACTTTGATTTTTCCTTTTTTTTAAACTGTATATTTTGTATTTGCAGCAATCCAAAACATCAAGCATCCCTTCTTTTCGGTCTCTCATAAAGGCTAAAAACAGTGGTAGATTGTAATTTTAGTTAGGTTTATTTATGGATTTACAATGAATAAGTGCAACTGATTATTTTTCCTGTTTGAATCATTTAACTTTTAAGATTTTTGACCACAGACTTTTAAGAACAAGTCAGTAAATTAACAACATACATAGTTCCTGGTCAAAAGTTCTTTGTATATAATATGGGTAATAAAAAAAAAACAAGAATTATGTTATGTAATATAATGTAATGTGTTTTAAGTGACCACAAAACTAAAATTTCAAGTTAAAAATTAAAATTTTCTGTGAAATTATTGCAGAGTTTCAACTTTTTAAGTATTGGTTCATGGTATTGGTTAACTAACCGATATCAATATGAGTACATTAAAATGGTATCGGCCCCGATACTCGATACCAGTATCGGTGCATCCCTAGTAATAAATAAACCTCTAAGGGCAAACATTAAGAATTCAACAAGTACAACAATTGACCTTTGCTGATTTTTTAAACATTTTTGACCTTAGAGTCATGGCATACAATGGGGAAAAAATGGCACACAGGTTTCCAAAACATATTTAAAATGTTTTCTGTCTTTCTTCAGGGTCAGAAAGGAAAAAAAGGTCAGTCGGGGCAAAAAGGAGTCAGAGGATCAGAGGTACATCAATGACTTTCTGTTGGTCGGCATCTATAGACATATTACAAAATATCCTCTTTTAAGTGTAGGTGTCTCATTCTTACTCATGTTCAGTCTGGTGATATGCCCTTTGTTCTCAGGGAGGAGGTGGTCCTCCTGGTCCCAGAGGTGTGGTGGGCCCAGAAGGACAAGAGGGTGTCCCTGGAATGGATGGAGTCCCTGGAAAAGATGGTAGTAAGGGCATCCTGGTGAGACTTCATCTTTTGCCTGATTTAAAGAACTACTTGTTTTATACATCTTTTAACATTCTTGAACGATTGGACTAATACCTTGATTTTGATCATGACATGAAGAGTTTGAAATTGTATCATCTGACTTTATACTTTGTTCTTGTCTAAAATGTATAAATTGTCTGTTGGACAGATTCATTTTGTGACTTTGAATTTGTATTTACTTTCTGTATTTGAACATAGGGAGATCAAGGTGATGATGGAGAGACAGGTCTTTCTGGTAAACCTGGTTTACGTGGTAAAACTGGTGTTCCTGGGCTCCCAGGAGATCAGGGGACCATCGGACCAAAGGTGAGGGGAAAATGGGGCATAACTGGATACTTGTCTGCTTGAAATGATAAAGGAAAACAAAGAATAGTTGTTTGGATTAAACTTAATGGATGATACCCGACTTACCTGAAGCATTCAGAAACAATGCATTGCCACAAGACTGTTGATGATCATGTTGCTCGTGTCTTCATGTATTCATGCATCCAGGGAGAGCAGGGCCTTCGAGGTCAGAGTGGACCTCCAGGAAAAAGAGGTTTCAAAGGTGGAATGGGATTACCGGGATCACGTGGAGACCGAGGACCTAAAGGACAACCTGTGAGTCTTAGTCAGACAAGTCATGTGTGTATAGCACTTTCTGTACCAGCAGTATACATCCTGGGTTAGATTATGTTTTAATAAATCTTCATGTTTACCTCTTGAGATGCATTTTTACACTGACTGCTAACATGGAATAACCTTTTCTTTAGGGTGATGTAGGGGAACAAGGCTTTCCAGGAATTCTGGGAGTTTTTGGACCAAGGGTATGTTTATTACAAAACACTACTGTGCAAAGTGTGTGATCGGTGTTTATAGTATTTGTTGCTGCTGTTTCCAGGGACCATCAGGAGACTTTGGACCAAAGGGCGTACGGGGACCAAAGGGGCTACAGGGTACAATGGTAAGAAGGTCATGATCACAGACTTTTCTGATAATGTGCCAAAGACATCTTTTGTTTCATGCTACCTTCTTCGTCTTGTCCCATCAGGGGAGCAGAGGAGTTACTGGTCCTGTGGGAATCATTGGTCCCAACGGAAGTCCTGTATGTATTATAAGCTTTAATATTTCTCTTTACTTTTTTACCTTAAGGAATTGATTGGACTGTGAACATCTTGTTACAGGGTCCTCGAGGAGAGAAAGGCAATCGAGGAGAGAACGTGAGTTCTCCTAACAAAAAATCTTTAATGCTTTTGTGTTTTTACATTGTCTTTACCTAATGTTCAGAGTCATAAATAAAAAAAATGGCAAAATCTGAATAAATGTATTTTCTCTCCTTCAACAGGGATTTCAAGGTCCAAGGGTATGTCTACTAATGTAACATTATCTTCTTTTGTCAGTTACAAACAACTCTTACTTTAACATGGGCAACTTGACTGAAATTCATGCAGCTTCTGTTTTGTGTTTTTAATTAGGGATCCCCTGGACCTCGTGGACCACCAGGACCTCCAGTATGTTTTCCACCTTTATGTTTATACAAATTTAATTCATTAAGTTTTATTTGCATTTATTGTTACATTTTTTTCCTGTTCTCAACAGGGTCCCCCAGGTGTCCTTCTATCATTTGTAAGTTCTGTCATTTGTACTTGTTTTATTAGGTTTAACAGAACTGTGGCCTTGATTACACAAGTAATTACATTTCTCTTGCTGCAGAAGGAAGATGGCCAGGACTTTGTTGATTCCCCCACTCCTCAAAGGACTGAGGTTAGAAAATGGTGACGTTACTTCAGGATATCATGCTTTTTCATGTGTTCTGACTCTTTTTTTTCTGTTCTCTAGTATAAGCCAGTGATGGACCTGCCAATGCTGGACCAGGGTGCAGAGATCTTTAAGACCCTCCACTACCTCAGTAACTTGATCCAGAGTCTGAAGAACCCACTTGGCACTCGGGACAACCCCACCCGCATCTGCAGGGACCTACACAGCTGTGAACAGAAGTTAAATGATGGTAAATCTGGGTGATCGTTGTGATAAATACAAATGTATTTTTAGATGATTTCATTGATTCTTAAATTTGCTTTTACATTTTCAGGCACTTATTGGATTGACCCCAATCTGGGTTGCTCATCAGATACAATAGAGGTCTTGTGCAATTTTACTGGAGGTGGACAGACTTGTCTTAAGCCAGTAACAGTAACCAAGGTAAACAATACACAAAACCAAGCCTGATGAAATTCCACATTAGGGTTTCAAACAGACTTGTTAATCATCTCTTCTTCTGCAGCCAACAATGACTGTAGGTCGAGTCCAGATGAACTTCCTGCACCTGCTGAGCTCAGAGGCTGTTCAACACGTCATTATTCACTGTTTAAACATCTCAGTTTGGAGATCTGCTGAAAATGAGCTGGTTGGCAAGGGGTCTGTGAGATTCAAGGCCTGGACTGGAGAGGTGTTTGAAATGGGAGGAGAGCTAGAGCCAGATGTTTTGGAGGATTCCTGCTGGGTAGGATCAACATCATGTAATCTGTTTTGTTTTTTAGATGATATCAGTGTGGAACAGATGGTTTCATGATATATCAAAGGTTTTGATCCAAAACTTATCTGTTTGTTGTTTTTTGATTTGGACTTTCAGATAAAAGATGGGCGCTGGCACCAAACTCATTTTGTGTTCCACTCCCTGGACCCCACCCTGCTCCCCGTGGTTGACATCTATAACCTTCCAAAAAATACCCCTAACTCACATTACCATCTAGAAGTAGGTCCTGTTTGCTTCTTGTGAGGACCACAGTGTTCTGAGTATGGTGGGATGGATAATCACCCCTGCAAGACACAGTCAAGCAGCCATTGGCACCAGAGAGATCATGAGATCACTTCCTCTCCAAGTGAGGATAACGTAACCCCCCTAAAACAGATCCTGCTTCCCTACCTAACTCCCACTGGACTGCATATGCAAACGGGAGGAAGCATGGTGAGTGAGGGGAGGAAATACAGGAGCAAAGAAGAGAAACCGTGAAGTTTTTGCACTAATGGCTTCTCAGTACGGCAAAATCTTCTTCAAGCTCTTTCAGAATGATCTCCATATGGATGCCTACTTAGAGAAAAAAGGCCACACGATGTCTCCGGAACATTGTTAGGAGAAGGGAGGCCGAGGCTAAGTTCAGCCGTGGACATTCGTAGTAACTTATTTTTGCAATTGTATACAATTTGTATACTATGTAATATTCTGATATTCAATTCTGTCAAAAGAAAAAACTTTAAGTAATTGGAAACTTGTAAATATAGATAAATATATATGCTCTATTATTGATTTTTATACATCTTATGTAAAGAAATAACATTTAAGTGCAATAGAAAAGGAAAAGATAGTCTTGAATTTGGAACTTTAATGAAAGGATTTTCAGGGGTGCCATTTTTATTTTATTTTTTATTTGGTGCTCATTTCTTCTTGATGTAGATTAATTAATCCAGAGAAAGGCTTGTTTGCTTAAACTGAGCAGAAGTCTATATTTTTTTGTTGGTTTTGTTTTTCTGCAGATTTTCTATTTCTTTATTGATGAGGGGGAAACAGTGTCTGTAAACTCTCATAAAGCCACAAACCAAAGAATGGAAGCCATCCTCATTAATATATTACGCTGACATCAAACATTACTGAACCATATGCCACCAATTATATGAAGCTCTAGTTTTACTGTTTAATGCTTGCTCATTTATTAAATAAAGGTGAGGTGGAGTTGTTTGAGCCAAACAGACTACAGGTACAGCCAATACTTAAAGGAGAACTGAGCCATGAAAGAGAGACAAACAGGTTCAAGAATCTAAATCAGACTTCTGTCTTTTATCCCACTCTCCCTCTTAATGACATGGTGCTAAATAAAATTACTAAGGTGAATCATAGTGCTATTACTACACCACTTTTGCGAAATTGTTTAAGTACTTAGTGCATTTTTGTTTTTTAACTTATGAAACATTACCCTTTGTTTCATTAGACATGATGTAGTTTCCAAATTGTCCTTCAGTTCTTGTTGTAGTTCCACTCAGTGCTGCAGTTCAAGGAGTTGAGCAATCTGTTACAAAACATAATGAAAATGTCTTTAAAAAACTGATTACTGATTTAGTTTCCAGCATAAATTAAAGTGTTTATAGTATTTCTGAGATTAAGGTTATTTGTGTATGTACAAAGCCCCATTCAAATGAAATGTATGAATTATGTTTTAGGAACTAATAGTTAATTGTTATTAAAACTAAAAATGAGTAAAAGAAAAAAAACATGTCTTTGTTGTAGCCGTAAAACCCCCAGTGTGTATAATTTTGTTATCCTTGCTGTATACAATACCCCCCCTTCTAATTTAATGTTATTTAATGTTGTTCATACTGTTTCAGGTTGCGCAAATTTCTGATAGTTGAAGCCAAACTATTCCTTCTGACAACAATATATTAGTTATCCCAACTGGTTTTGGAGGATATCAATTTTTTAATCTGTAAATTTGGGGCTCAATGGAACAATTTCTTTCGATATTTCTTTTTTGTTTCTTTTTTTATTTTTAATGCTGTTTTTTCTTCTTTTACGATAATCAACCACGTACTGTATGAGAACGGTGTTATCAATATAATTTGTGTTTTAATGAATTATGCAAGTATGTGAAAAATGCCTTTTTTTATAAAACATTTCTTTAAAAAACAAGCTAAGAATACCTCATAATTTTACATGAGACTTGGAGCAAAGATGTTTTATTGCATTTCAAATTAAAACGTTTTTGAAAATATCAGCCAGGTGCAGCGAGTCATCAACACTATGATCAAGATCATTTCAGTGCATTTATTCTTTATCTGTCTACTCCTTAGTCATTGTTCAGTGTCTATTTGGTCAATAAATACTATTATGTTACATGTGGGTGTTTTATTTATTTTTATTATTATTATTATTATTATTATTATTATTATTATTATTATTATATTTGCTTTTAACTTATTTGAAAAACGTTTCATCTCTAAACATTCCATGTAGAATGTTTAATGTGAGATAAATTGATATGAGTGATTAAATTCATGATGTTAAATTTACTTCTATTTTGTTAGAATTATTTGGACTCTTATTGTGGGTGTGGGATGAATATAAGATCACTGAGAACTTTTTTCCCCCTTCGTAACTATGTCCTGTCTTGCAGTAAAGCAGTTGGAATTGTTTCAGGGATTCCCAAAGTGTGACACATGCACCCGCAGGGGTGCGTGAGCAGCCACTAGGGGGTGCGCGAGAAGAAAAGTGTAATGGCAGAGGATGACTGAATGACCCACTATTGCAGTTACTAATGCCCAGCAGGCACCATTTCCTCCTTCACCCTTCTACCAGTGTTCAGACATAAATAAATTTTATATCCATTGTTTTTGCCTTTTGAAAATATAAGTGCTATTTAATATAAGCCGTTGGAATCAAGTGTAGAGAGCTGAACTTTATCTGAACCTGTGGTGAATGACCCACTGCAGCAGTTACTTCTTTTGTCCAGCAGGGGGTGTCTGAATGACACAGTGCTGCAACTACTTCAGCTGCCCAGCAGAGGGCGTCTGAATGACCCACTGCTGCAGTTATAGTACTTCTGCTACTGTTGTCCAAGAGCAGAGACACCACAGCATCAACTAACATCTGCATTTAAACAGTGGCGGCTGGCCAATAGAGGGCGCTAGGGCGAAATGAGCTTACCTCTGTGGGCCACATGGCTATATTGAAGGTAAAAAGATTGGTTAAAGATGGACAGGTTTTCGTATGCAAAAGACTACGTGAGTTAAATTAAAATGGGACTCAGTCACTTGTTTGACAGTAACCAAAAAACAATCAGAAAACCTTGCATTGTTACGTAGTTTATTTTCATTATTTGTTCTTGTTCATGTTCAATTGTACTGTTCTTTAGCTTCGTTAAATGTGAGGAGTCTTAAAGAGGCCATTTCATACAAATTTCAGGACTTTGTGGTTTTTTCTTAAGTATTAACCAGTAATATAAAACATTTTATGTCTAAAAAACATCAGGAAACACTTATTAACAGACCTTTCAATCTGTCTGCGTTAAAATTCGGGTTCCGACTCCTTCCGTCAGGCTGCTTCAGCTGCTTTGTCAGCAGCTCGTTCATATCCATTGTTCGAATTTGCTGGACTCTGATTGGCTAACAAACTAGCCTATGAGAGAAAAGAATACTGTTTCCTGCCCCGCTGTGCATGGCAACGTCAGACGTCGTGTTTTTCTGTTTGCTACGTTATGCTACAGCTTTTTAGTGAGCAGCATGCTAGGCGTGGTTTCAACTGTGGGAGCTGCCAAAAACTAACAAACAACGGAGTTGTGATGAAACAGATACAGGCCGTTCAGACTCGGGAGAAATTGGGTGGTATCGCCATCTGCGTAGTTTGAGAGATTAAAACTGAAAGAGAAGTTGTTGACCTGCTTTCACACCCACTATGAAGGTAAGAACACCTGTGGAGCTAAAATATTCAACAGAAACCTCAGAAAAACAGTTTTTAATGTAAGAGCCTTAGAAGGAAAGCTTTATTTTTGTTTGTTAAAGAGCGCAAAGCACAATGTCTGTTACTACAAGAAACAAATTCTTCCAAAGCTGATGTAAAGTTTTGGACTAATATGTGGGGGGGGACAAAATGTGGTTTAGTCATGGGAGCAACAAATCAGCGGGTATAGCCATCTTTTTCTATAGGTTTCCTGGAGAGATTGTCACTCATAGAGCAGATGAAGAAGGACATTGGTTAATGGCAGTCTAGTCAATGTATATGGTTATAAATCTGCCGCACAAAACAAACAAATGTTTGAGACTATTGTTATTCGTATAACAGAACTAAAAACAAGGTATCCTACAGAATTAATCTGTATGGGGGGGGGATTGGAACATGACACCCAAGGCCGGCCCTGAGCTGCATGGTGCCCTGGGCGAAAAAGGATTTTGGCACCCCCTACTGCCCAGAACAGAAACAACATAACTTAATAATTGGATTACATTGCAAAAAATATTTATTTTTGCTAAAATGAACAGTAGAGAAATTTAATTATTACTTATTATGCTCTTTACATGAGATGAATGGTGTATCCAACAGTTTGTCCAAAAAAAAAATTAAAAAACAAAAAAAGGAGAATTTGGCGCCCCCTCCAGCAGAGGGCGCCCTAGGCAATGGCCCAATCTGCCAATGCCCAGAACCGGAATTATGACACCAGATGAGTGGGATGACAGATCACCCTCAAAATTTTACAGTCACCCTTTTAATTCTCTTGTGGAGGAATTTATCAGAGAGAACTGTCTGATTGATATTTAGAGGGCTGAGAACCCAGGGAGGAAAATGTATTCTGGTATAAGCCTAATGGTACTCCAAAGTCTCAAACTGACTTCTGGCTGGTTGCACAGCCACTTGAAAAATTTGTCTCCAAAACCTTATTTTCCAAAGCTCTATTAACTGATCACTGCATAATTGAACTAACACTGCATTCGAATTGTATGAAAAATAAAAAAAAGGTTATTGGAAATTCAATTCTAAGCTACTTGAGGATAAAGACTATTGTTCTAAAATAAAAGTAACAATAACTAAAATTGAAAATGATGACAGCATTGCTACTTTCTGCAATATGGGAATTTGCAAAGTTTAAGATTAGATAATTTTCTATTAAAAGGAATAAGGACTTAAATAAAGAAAGGCTAAAACAGGAAAATGATCCGTATGAGATTCGTCAGTGTTGCAGTAAATCAGAAATAACGAGTGAAGACAAAGTTAAATTATTTCACCTACGAACTAAACTGGATGAAATCTTTATAAGGAGAGCCAAAGGTGCCTTTGTACGTCATTCAATCTAAAATGCTCAGCAAAAGAGAACAATAAAGTGATTAAATTCATTCCAGTTCCGGTTAAAACAATGATTCAACAATTAGTATTACAAGCTCATGTGTCAGAGCTGAGCTCACTATGTGTTGAAGGAGTTAGATTAAAGGTGATATACCCGATTTCAAATTGCCTAGCTTAGAATGTCAACAAATGTAAACATGTAAATGTAGAATTCCTAAGCCACGCCCCCCCCCCCCAGATTTCAAAACACGAGTAGCCCCAGAAGACGACAGAGTGCAAGATACTGGTCCGCAGTTTATTCAAGTACCGTAACATGGCGGAATCACCAGTAAGTGAAAACAATATAACAAGAACAACTGACATTAATTGTTACTTTGTCCTGAACCTGACGTGGAACCAGCCGTTTCTCCTGCTGTGACATGGTAGAGCGGCGAACACTGCAGCAGTGGTGTTCTGCCGTAATATGTCTCAGTTTTTTAGGAGCACAGAAGCCAAATAAATGCGGAAGTCCGTATGGCTGTAGAGACTGTCCAATCATTCCTTTCGGGTGACAGGGCCAAATACAGGAGCACAGGAATTCCGTTCATAATATGCAACTGGGGAGCAACAACTACAGTGACAAAGGTTCCGCTTCCCACTTCAATCTTAATTTTACCAATATTTATCCAGATCTACCTCTCAGAAATGTAAAATAAAACTTGTTTTCGTTTACAGAATACATTTACACTTCCTAGATGCGTGTAGTACACAGTACAGTCATTCATATATTAATACTAATACCAACTGTGGTCACACACAATTGGGTGTGCCACATTAAGCAGTATTTTGTATCTACAATGATGTTATCAGTGTTTAAGTCACCCTTTTTCAGACAGGTGTGATAAGTGATCAGGGCGACCTTGGCTGGTGCGTAAAGTGCCCCTCCAGTGCAGTCCACACACTGAAACCTGCTTTTCAGGATTCCGACAGTGCGCTCCACAATGTTTTTAGTGCGTATGTGCGCCAGATGTTCCCCTTCAGTAGTCGAGTTGAGCACAGATGTTAGGAGGCAGGGGTAAAGGGGGTCTGCGCCATCACCTGAGGAATAGATCAGGAGGTGCTGCTAAATAAGCGGTATGATATTTACAAGGCACGAATAACGTAACACAATAAACCCCAAGAGCCGTCCATCTCTATATTTATCATATCTCAACCTTGTAAATACAACGCTGTTGCTCAGAATGAAAGAATCGTGTTCTGAACCTGAACCTGGATAATTTGCAACAATGTTTGTTATAACCAGGGGTGCACATAATATTTTTGGCCTGGTTCTCAGAAGAGAACCTAGGGTTGTTGCTTGGTCCTCACATTTTTAAATGTGTCTCGCTGTGTCTCTTCCGAGCTCCTCTGCTTTGTTTTTGGTTTCATCAAGCTTCAAATTCAGTCTGTTTACTTTACCTGGCTCTATATTTGTTTCAATAAAAATCCTTTAATTGTTGAAAAAATCAAGAGAAACCGGTAAAATATAAAAATACTGGTAAAAAAAACAACCTTCAGAGTTCAGGTTGGATTGTTCACAGGTTTGATTGTTCACTTTAAGCTACATTTAACAGTTTGGTGTTGAAATTTATTAGTCAGCTGTTGGAGCTTCTGTCATTTACTGTAACTGTTTTTTGTTTTGAAATGATGAGGATGTTTGTAATGTGATGCAGTCAGATAAAAAGATACACTGGACAGTTATGGGGCATTGTCTGCATATTCCATAGTGCTTTGCATGCATTCAAAATGGCGCGGATCACAGACAAATACGTTGATACTGTTGATTAAAACAGGTGGTTTTCTGTATTTTATAGCACAAAAAGGTAGTTATACACATCTGTGCCACGATGGTCTATTTGTCTAATTCAGTGAATTTTTTCAGTTTTGACGCGATGCAGAATCCTGCAGTCAGCTGCACTGATCTGACTGACTGAAAATCCATCACACTGGCAAACTGATACACAGAGACAGAGAGAGACGCAGCATCAGCTGATCAGCTGGAACTTCGGCACTCTGGCTGAGAAACATATCAGTCAAACAAAAGAAGTCAACGGGATTCTTCATTTATTTGACAATGAACCGCCTCTGATTAACCTAAACATTCACGCAGCTCAGCCAAACCAATGTTAAGTACGCAAACGCGTGTTGCAACTTTTAATCTGGTGCGCATTTTATATTTTGACAGTGTGTGCGGACCTGCGGACCACTTATGTGCACCCCTGGTTATAACACCACCCTGCCAGACAAAAGTTGCACATGTGTGCAGCCTATTGCTCCAACAATGTATCTAAAGTCAGTGACATTATCAGTATTTAAGTCACCTGTATTCAGACAGGTGTAATGATCCTGGTTTTCAAGCAGATTGCTGCGTTGATCAGCTGCAGTTCATAATGTGTCAGCTTGATGTCAGTATGGTTCAATTTTTCTATCATTTGAGAATGAACGCTCTTCACATGAAGCAAAGTCTGGAAATCCTTCATAAACAAACACAGAACAAGTGATCTCACTGCAGTTACTGGAGAACATTACTTGTAAAGCGCTAAGGATAAAACATTCTAATTCAAGTTCAGACTGGCTTTAGTAAACTAAACAGGTGAAAAAGTCCCTGACTCTGTTTATCTGATCTGGAATCAGTTTCCTGTTTCCAAACGATTTTGACCAAATAATATAAAAAACACAAAAAAAGTGGATTTTTTCCTACCTAAATAGAAAGTTAGGAATCCACAGCGTTTTAACAAACCATATCATCCTCAGAACATGTTTTTGCACTCACACACCTTTGTTTATACATATTCTCAACATATTCAAAGGATTCTCAACATTAGTTACAGTTAACTGTGTTACATATACACCTATATAATATGTTGCAGTTTCAGACCATGCTAAATATACATTTATTTTTTTCATTAACTTTACTCAGATCACTGTGCAAAGAAACCTAAAATCAGGCAGAAAAACTGTGTCAACAAGACTGTACACTTTCAGTTTTACATGATCTAATGTCCCTGCCTGCTCATGATTCAACAAAAAACGAACGCAACCAAGAGGGTGGATTTTTACGAGGAGAAATTATCCTAAATGACAGTTAGGGATTTTTTTAGCCGTATGACCCACCCTTCCCCGTTTGCTTTGGTCAAACCCATTTTTTTAGTTCCCACTTTTGTTAGTTCCCACCCAGTTAAATGTTGCCTTTCCAACAAATGGGGAATATTCAAAATTTGGAATTATTTACAACAATCGTGCATCTTAATACTTCTTTGAACAAAAAATTAAAGGTAATCAATATTCGGATCACTTGTTTGGGTTGCTTTAACATTTAATCCTTATAAATATCCTTTTAAAGTACCCTTCATGAAACAGTCAAAGAAAAAGTCCTACAGCACGTAAACGCAGCATCATAGTTCAACGTGCACAATGGTGACGTTTACCATATCATAATGGCGGTAGCCTGAACTATTTTGAATTTTGACCCGCTATTCGAAGTTTATGTCGTGTCTCGGAAATGTAATGACATCATATACTGGAAGAAACACGAATTAAGTGAGCTGTTATGATGGATTCTCTCGTGGGGGAGGATTTGACGCTCCCCGTTGACATTAATGGAAGGTAAAAAAAGAACTAACAACGATAGCTAGCGAGCCTCGGCTAGCTAGCGTGTCAGAGCGTTGTTGTATGTTGCTGTTGACACAAACTGTTTGAGTTATAGTTGAATCAGTCTCACTTAAACGATGATGGTGCTTGATGTTTTTTACTATTATTATTAATCTGTTACTGAATTAAACCACCTCGTACGTATTTTTACGCTCTGAATTGCTCCAAATAGAGAGATATATTTTTACATCACGGGGCTTCTTCAGTTATTTTAAATACGAGATTCAATATTTACACGGGTTATGCTAAAATATACCGGGTTATTATATATATAATATGTGTTCTTTCTTCCTTTTGCATTGATAGATAATTAAATATTTTTATCTGCTATACGTTTGTTTTTATATAACATACATTTATCAAAGTGACCCAAAAGCCTATCTGTCACCTGAAATACGTTACAAGTTTCTTAGCTAACTAATTACATTTTTAATAATCACACATTCTGCACTCTTCTTGGCGGATAGTTGTTTGTGTACGCGCTGTCGTGAAAACCTTCCATTTATAGACTAATATTATTAGTTCCGACCGTCAGTTTTTTACATTCATCTCAGTAGATGTTGTGATGTCAGCCATTTGTAGGTCGCTTGTTTCAGCTGTCATCACTGTGTATTAAAGCGGAAATTATATGAGCCAATGAGTTCAGACTTGTAGCGGCGACGTTTCGCTGCTCTTCTTACTAATAGTGTAGTTAAAATCTGTTTTATGTAATTATTTATTTCCTTGCTTGCTCACCCTGGCAGGAGAAAAGGATGTGATTGTGGTAGGTGCAGATTATTATTCGGTTTACTCCAATAGTTGCAGTGAATTTATAGTTTGTCGTCTTCCCTTGAAAATTTAGTTGAAGCATCTCAGCTTTTTAGTTTTTAACCTTCTCTGGTTATGCACCTTCTGAATGACACAGTCCAGGTGTGCTGTGTGGTAAAGCGGTCATCCAGGTGGTAAGTGTTGCTTGGTAATCTAATATGTTAGCTGATATGTGGGTTGTGAATTACTTATTGGGTAATTCTGAAACCTGAGACATTTTACCCTTCTGTTTTTTAAAAACATTAACTTTATGCAGGGGGTTCATCAGTTACTCTGGTCCTTTTTCTGTTTATTGCTGTACGTGATGTGTGCTTAGCTGTCTTCATGTTTGACAGTAGCAGCTGAGCAAAGTGACAAAAAGAGGAAGTTACTGTTCACATGCTTGTGCATTGTTTCCACATCATGACAGAGAAGGTTAGTTACATATGTGTTATTAGCCAGTTGTTAAGTTCTCTGTTTTTTGTTTTGTCATGGTACCTTTTGGTACTAACGTTATTTTGCCATGTTTATGGTTTCAGTTTCTGTTAGTATCAGTGTTGTGGCTTGCCATCTTTTAACTTAAACAGGAAGAGGTTGCTTAGCACATGAAACCTCAGTGATGCAATAAGTGTCAGCGTGATTCTGTGGAGGGATACTGTTTATCTAGGGACTCTTTTATTTGAGGTACTTTTAAAAAAAATTGCTATTTGAACTGTTAAACAATAAAATAAAGATTGTTTGTTAATTAATGGGTGTTTTGGTCCAACATTGTAATTTCTTTTTGTCATGAAATGCATTGTTTAGTGTTGATTTTTCTTCGTGTTTGCTTGGTGTCAAAGCAGAACACAAATGGAGAAGGGATTTGTCATTGCAGTGTTAAATGCAGTGTTTTTTTCTGTCTAGCATATTAAAGAGGCCATTTCATTAAAAATGGTTTTTCTGAAGTTTCTGTTGAATATTTTAGCTCCACAGGTGTTCTTATCTTCATACTGGTTGTGAAAACAGCACAACAACTTTTCTTTCAGTTTTTATCTCTCAAACTACGCAGGTGGCAATAACACCCAAGTTCAAACGGCCTGTATTTTTTGAATCACAACTCCTTTGCTCATTAGTATTCATCAGCTCCCGCAGTTGAAACCACGCCTAGCATGCTGCTGGCTAAAAGCTGTAGCATGAGATGTAGCATGAGATGTAACAAACCGGAAGAGACTACGTGCAATGTTGCCATGCGCAGCGGGAAACAGTAAACAGGAAACAATATACCTTGCTCTCATAGGCTAGTTTGTTAACCAATCTGAGTCCAGCAAATTCGCATAATGAATATTAATGAGTTGTAGCCGAAGCCAGCTGAATCTTCATGCAGACAGTGAAAGGTCTGTTAATCAGTGTTTCCTAATGTTTTTTAGATATAAAATGTTTCATATTACAGGTTAATACTTCAGAAATAACCACAAAGTCATGAAATTTGTGTGAAATGGCCTCTTTAAGATTTCTGAGAGTCGCAGTTAAACTGGGAAAGTGATAACGTCAGCTTGACAAGAGAAGACATGCTTTTCCCCAAACATGCTTTTCTCAGACTTTCTCAAGCATTAGCATTAAAATGCAGCAGTTTCTTATTACATCTAAGGAACATTAAAATAATCCTGTTATGTCAGTTGTCTAGCTTAGAAAACTAACTAAACTAAAGTTACTGTTAGGCCCAAATATCAGGGGTGTGGAATATACATGTGACTCTTTTGTTTCATTTTTTATCTTTGAATCTTATTTTTCTTTCATGGAAAATAACCACCTATTTAAACAGAAACATTACCTAAAGTTGATGGGTCATTGCATACCACTGTTTTGTTGCTGACCTTTTGTGAGATTAGACATTTTGTCATCCAGATGTGCGTTGCTAATTCGTGTACATTGCCCTGTGTTAGAAACAACACTGCCTCATCTCATAGAGATGCTTAGTTGTCCCCAAGCCACAGTGCTCTGCTTGTCTTGTGATGAAAGCCCCTTTCGGCCTCTAGTTTGACTGTTTTTCTCTTCTTCCTCTTGGCTGTCTGAACATGAGAGCAAGGCAGTCACTGGCACATGCTGTCTCACACACACATCTTTGTTTTAAAATGTTTGAGGAGGTTCTGCCAATAACATTAAGCATTCAGCTGCAGCCTCTTATTCAAACCTTAACAATCACATCTAAGCATCTAAGTCTGAAGGAATCTACAAAGTTTTGACCTTCAGAAACTCTGGATATGTTGGTCCCTGTATAACAATTTAAACCCTACAACTACAGTGTCATAATGGTTGGTTAATTTCCCAAACAGAGAAACGTAACATACAAACACACCCAGGCAGGAGGTTATGTCAGAGTAGCTGTTAAAAAAGCAGAGTTATTCTTAATCTATTTCTGGAGTGTCCTTAGGGCACAGTGGAACTGACCAGTGTGAGTAATACATCAACAGCATGCATTTGTGTTGTTCAAAAACCATAGCAGTCAGTGTTTATTCAGAGCAGCGCTCTGTGATTTGTGATTTACTCTATTATTTTTTCCATTTATTATCTGCCTTTATTTGATAAAGAAATGACAGTGATTTGATCATATTTACTGCACTAGTGAAGCACGCTTATTGCGTAACTAACAATGAATTTGTCCTCAGCTGCAGACTGCCAGACTCCATAGATGCTGGAGAAAATTCTACAGACAGCATGACAGGTAATGCACGATTTTTTTCCCTTCCTTTCTTTGTTCATTTTCTTGCTCAGGTGTGTGAATCTCATGTGGATTAATTGTTTTAGATGTAAAATTGCTTCCTCTCCGTTTCCTACAGCCTCGTCTACAAAGCTGTGATAAGGGACTAACTATCAAAGCCCGATGTATAAAAATTGTCATATTCTTGTATGCCAACAATCCGCACAGGTCTAAATTTGTATAATAAATAAATACTCAGACACTGACAATTCTAGCTATTTTTAGATTTAGATTTTCTGTGTGGCAGCAGTAACTGCCACAGAAAGAAAATATCAATAAAACTAATAGCTAAAGAATCTAGAGACAAGTTTACATGAAAAAAGCAAACAACTGCAAAGTAGATGTATAACAGGGTGCTTCCTCTCCATTGGGAGCAAACGATAAGTATAAAAATTGTCATATTCTTGTATGCCAACAATCCGCACAGGTCTAAATTTGTATAATAAATAAATACTCAGACACTGACAATTCTAGCTATTTTTAGATTTAGATTTTCTGTGTGGCAGCAGTAACTGCCACAGAAAGAAAATATCAATAAAACTAATAGCTAAAGAATCTAGAGACAAGTTTACATGAAAAAAGCAAACAACTGCAAAGTAGATGTATAACAGGGTGCTTCCTCTCCATTGGGAGCAAACGATAAGTATAAAAATTGTCATATTCTTGTATGCCAACAATCCGCACAGGTCTAAATTTGTATAATAAATAAATACTCAGACACTGACAATTCTAGCTATTTTTAGATTTAGATTTTCTGTGTGGCAGCAGTAACTGCCACAGAAAGAAAATATCAATAAAACTAATAGCTAAAGAATCTAGAGACAAGTTTACATGAAAAAAGCAAACAACTGCAAAGTAGATGTATAACAGGGTGCTTCCTCTCCATTGGGAGCAAACGATAAGTCAAGGCTGATGTTGTGAAATTGGTTATTGAGATGGTTATATGATCAGCTTTGGATGCTTCACTTGGTCTAAACAGAGCAGCTATCCAGAAGCTGTTTCATCTCGAATGTCTCTGCACTAAAATCATAACTCCTTTCTCTTTGTCTCTATACTAACAAACTCTTACACTAAAATCAGGATAGTAAAGATGTAATAGGCTACTTAAAACTTGCTGTGTTGCAGCTCCAGTCTTCCCTGATAAGATGTCCCCCATCAAAGCTCTCACCATGAAGGACTATGAGAATGTGAGTAGCTACTTTATAGCAACTATTTGTTTCATGTCAATTCTGTTTATACTGATGTAAATAACTACTTTAGTGTGATTTGATAATATTTAAAGTGAATTTGTTTTTTGTTTTTTTTACATGACGTTCAGAATCAGTATTTTATTTCAACACAGACACATACAAAATAATCTAAACCTGATCCACTGTCTGCTTAAAAACAAGTCATACCATTTATGGACATTTCATGGTGGAGTCTGTGTGTAGGAGAATGATAGAGGGGATAGAGGTGGGCTAAAGTCTATATTTCAACATTTCATTGGAATGCATGCTCACATTTTGAGCCTGTGTTGTCTGGATGGCTGCATGATTAGAGGTTTAAAGGGGTCCAGACTTCTACTCTTTAACAGTGTACCCAACCCCCATGACCAGATGCTCTGAGCCTCCAGCACAATGATGCACAGTCTACTACTACGCACAAGCCTCCCTTCCTTTTAAAAATAACTGCAAACAAGTCTCTTGGCTACCATATAATGAAGTACCTTATAGAGTTTATTCTTTCATCTTGTTTTTCTTAAATAAGTTAACCAAATAATTACAATTAAGGGATATAGAAATATAATTATTCTGTTTATTATATTAAACAGATTTTTTTTATTGTTGTTTTGTTTTCTGTCATCAGCAAATCACAGCTCTGAAGAAAGAAAACTTTAACCTAAAGCTGCGCATTTACTTCATGGAGGAGCGTATGCAGCAGAAATGTGACGACTCCACTGAAGACATTTTCAAAACGGTGTTGTATTTACTTCAGTATTTATTATATGCAACAGTTTTACATGTAACACTAACTGTGTATTGTGCCGCACATATTCAGTCTAATGGTGTTTTGTGCTGCCTTTAAATGAGTTTGGAAATTATAAGCCATAACTGAATATTTTACAGTACTGTGCACATGTTTTTGGCAAGTATGAAAAAATGTTGCATGATAAGATTTCACAAGTATAAATTGTAATTGTTTATTTTTATTTGTTAGAAAATGTGAGTCACATCAATATCTGCTGTGAACATCAGTTTTCTTCAGTGTTGGTTTCACAAAGTCTGAGATTTTCTGGGGTCCAGCTTTTCTGATGAGACAAACATGTAAATATTGCTGTAGTTCTCCTTTAACATGATGCTGTTAGTTAACTATAAAGCTGTAGAGTGAAACAATCATGGAGATTTAGGCTTCATGAAGACCTGAACTCAACATCATTGATTATATTGGAGACATTAACATGAAGAGACAGAAGGACACAGAAGATTTGTACATATGTCTCCTAGTAGTGACTGAGTCCCTTCACAAACTTGAGTGCACGTCCATCTTGAAGAACTGATGCTGTTTTAAAGTTACAGCTGCTCACACCCAAATATTGATTTCCTTTAGATTTTTTTCCCCACTGCCTAAAACTTTTGCACCGTACTGTATTGGCTCAGCATCTTTGATCTAGAGTTACTTTGAATTATATTTGTATTTTAGCGCTTTGCAATGTCCAGTTGGCCTGCAGCCGTCTGATTCCATAGTTAGGAGTATTTGTTTATTTTTAGTTCAGAAGAAGACTCTGATAAAGATTTCTAGTACAGTGGGGCAAAAAAGTATTTAGTCAGCCACCAATTGTGTAAGTTCTCCCACTTAAAAAGATCAGAGAGGCCTGTAATTTTCATCATAGATATACCTCAACTATGAGAGACAAAATGAGGAAAAAAAATCCAGAAAATCACATTGTCTGATTTTTAAAGAATTTATTTGCAAATTATGGTGGAAAATAAGTATTTGGTCACCTACAAACAAGTAAGATTTCTGGCTTTCACAGACCTGTAACTTCTTTAAGAGGCTCCTCGGTCCTCCACTCGTTACCTGTATTTATTGCACCTGTGTGAACTCGTTATCAGTATAAAAGACACCTGTCCACAACCTCAAACAGTCACGCTCCAAACTCCACTATGGCCAAGACCAAAGAGCTGTCAAAGGACACCAGAAACAAAATTGTAGACCTTCACCAGGCTGGGAAGACTGAATCTGCAATAGGTAAGCAGCTTGGTGTGAAGAAATCAACTGTGGGAGCAATTATTAGAAAATGGAAGACATACAAGACCACTGATAATCTCCCTCGATCTGGGGCTCCACGCAAGATCTCACCCCGTGGGGTCAAAATGATCACAAGAACGGTGAGCAAAAATCCCAGAACCACACGGAGGGACCTAGTGAATGACCTGCAGAGAGCTGGGACCAAAGTAACAAAGGCTACCATCAGTAACACACTACGCCGCCAGGGACTCAAATCCTGCAGTGCCAGACGTGTCCCCCTGCTGAAGCCAGGACACGTCCAGGCCCGTCTGCGGTTTGCTAGAGAGCATTTGGATGATCCAGAAGAGGATTGGGAGAACATCATATGGTCAGATGAAACCAAAATAGAACTTTTTGGTAGAAACTCAACTTGTCGTGTTTGGAGGGGAAAGAATGCTGAGTTGGATCCAAAGAACACCATACCTACTGTAAAGCATGGGGGTGGAAACATCATGCTTTGGGGCTGTTTTTCTGCAAGGGGACCAGGACGACTGATCCGTGTAAAGGAAAGAATGAATGGGGCCATGTATCGTAAGATTTTGAGTGAAAACCTCCTTCCATCAGCAAGGGCATTGAAAATGAGACGTGGCTGGGTCTTTCAGCATGACAATGATCCCAAACACACCGCCCGGGCAACGAAGGAGTGGCTTCGTAAGAAGCATTTCAAGGTCCTGGAGTGGCCTAGCCAGTCTCCAGATCTCAACCCCATAGAAAATCTCTGGAGGGAGTTGAAAGTCCGTGTTGCCCAGCGTCAGCCCCAAAACATCACTGCTATAGAGGAGATCTGCATGGAGGAATGGGCCAAAATACCAGCAAGTGTGTGAAAACCTTGTGAAGACTTACAGAAAACGTTTGACCTCTGTCATTGCCAACAAAGGCTATATAACGAAGTATTGAGATTAACTTTTGTTATTGACCAAATACTTATTTTCCACCATAATTTGCAAGTAAATTCTTTAAAAATCAGACAATGTGATTTTCTGGATTTTTTTTCCTCATTTTGTCTCTCATAGTTGAGGTATACCTATGATGAAAATTACAGGCCTCTCTGATCTTTTTAAGTGGGAGAACTTACACAATTGGTGGCTGACTAAATACTTCTTTGCCCCACTGTATGCCCACTAGTACTTGGTCAGTTAAGCAATTAAGCCCAAATCAAGACTCCAGGACTGGTATGATGTCACAATCCAGGAGATGAAAGCATTCTTCACTCTGTTTTTTGTACCCGATCCTGGTGTAAGAATCAGAGCTGGAGGATTACTGGTCTTACTGGGTTTTGACCAACACTCACTCAAGGATTTGGAAAAGTGATGACCAGGACTAGAATTTAATCCTTCCTGTCTTTCCTGCACTTTTCTACCAATGAGAAGCTCGTTGAGAAGGGGCTGGATACCATCGTCTCACACCTCCAAGAGGTTTATGGTCCATCCAAAGAGCTGTCATTGGATGAGATGACCATTGTTTTTAAAGGAAGGTCCAATTAGAATCAATACAACCCAAACAAGCCTGATAAACATGGCCATACAGCCTTTTTTCTGACTGAGGCCAAATCAGGTTTTGTGTTGCAGTGGTCCTTGTACACTGGACCACATGCTGACAAGATGCTGAGGAACTATGCACCACTCATCTTGTTGTGTGTGACCTGATGACCACATACACAGGAAAAGGACATGTGGTGTACTTGGACAGTTACTACACTTCACCTGCCATGCAGAGGAACTGGCTGATACACATAGGGTTGTGTGGGACTGTGAACCGCAAAACTCTGGGGATGCTGAGAGGCCTGAGACCATTTACCACTGAAGAAGGGAGACAGTCCAGGGTTCTTGAGGAACAACAAACTGCTGGATTGTGTGTGGCACGACACAAAGTGTGTGACTGACCTGTCATCGAGCCATGGAAATGAGTGTGTTTAGAAAAGGATCGGAATTGGAATATTTTTTTTTCTATAAATTTAGACATTTCAATTAGTTTTTGGTGATCTACTGATTACTTATGGGACTACAGAGCAGGAGACAGACCTACTGATTTAGGCTTTATCTTTAGAGATGAGTCAGCTGGGGTGGTTCGGGCGTCTGGTTAGGAAGAGTTTTGATTTACTCCCAATGGAGGTTTTCCGGGCACGTGTCACTGGGAGGAGACCCCTGGGCAGACCCAGAATTCACTAGAGAAATAACTTTGGTGGTTGAAGGGCTCATTATCTGACAAGGAGAAGCTTGATCATGTTGGATCAGTATGTCTCACAGCAGCTAGTTGATCTTAAAAGCTTGAAGTGTTGCATTTTTTCTCAGAGAACCTTAATTGGGATTTAATTTGGGAAGTAAATTTTAAGTGTTACATGATTATTCAGCATAATTTTGAATGATAAGGATACATCAGTCAATAAAACTGCAGAACTTATAACATTCCTACATTCGCTGTTTTGACTTCATTCGTCTTAGTTTTTTTTTCTAATGTGGTTTATTTTTCTAGAACATTGAGCTGAAGGTGGAGTTGGAGTCCATGAAGAGAGAGCTGGCAGAGAAACAGGAGCTCCTTGTGTCGGCATCGTATGTGTCCTATAATCACTTAAAGTCACATTTTCTTTTTTCAGTGGTCCTTAAAGACACTGTCAAACTGCCCAGGAGTAAAAAATAATGTGCTGACTAACTCCCATCTCCTGTGTGTGTGTTTTTGTAGTAAAGCATTGGAAAGTTTTGCTGGTCGAGAATCAGGGGAGCCTCAACATGTGAGAGAGCAGGCTCAGAGGGAGATGGATGCACTCAGAGCTTCATTCAATAAAAGGATAGCTGACCTGGAACAGGTGAGTCTAAAGTAATTCTTGCAAACTGAAAGCAAAGCAGATCTTTTTTCTCAAAGTCATGATGACTGGGGTCGTTTTATTTTTTAAAACTGCATTAAAAATATTTTTTTAAGTCCCTTTACCTTCACTAACATTTACTTTTCCTTAATTCCAGAACAGAGAGAATGTGCAGTACAGTAAAAATGACCCAGGCTATAAGAGCACATTATAAATTGGTGATTTTTCTTTTGTTCAGTGTTTGCGGACATCAGAGGAAGAGGTTGAGAAGATGGCAGCCATTGCTGAGCAGGAGAAGCTTAGGAGTATAAATATGGAGAAACAACTCCAAGTTCTTGCTCCATCAGGTGCTTTTACACCCTCTGCTTTCCCCAGTCCAGTTCAAGACCTGCAGCAGACCATTCAAGAGAAAGACAAGTAAGGGATAAGATTAAAAGCATGTAAAGAAAGTCTATTTTTTAAGTATACAAATGTAAGCAGTTACGTTAGTTAGAATTTTTAAAATGTTTTTACTCATCAGGGTTATTGAGCAGCTCAAGATCACTTTAAAGAACCAGGAAGCTTTGATCCACCAGAAGAAAAGCACCGACCAACAGACTGACACACCATCAGCAAAACAGCTGTCAGATCTTTTAGCAGAGGACCATCAGGATCCTAAGGTATAAAGCTGTAATGTTTATTGAGCTTGGTGTTCTCAGGGCTTTCATCTGAACTGTTTTAAATAGATTTATGACAGAGAATCTTTGTTATTAATCCCCTAAATTAAGATACTTTTTTTGATGAGATTTGAATGAAAACTTGTTAATTTTTAACAAGGGATTAAAGTGTTTGTGACACGCTCAGTTCTCAAACATTTAGAGGCATCATAACTTTGTTTAACTAAGCATGGTGCAAATTTGTGTTGTTTGACACTTCTAAGGCAAGTATGAATGTTTGTATGAGTTTTGGGCGAGCCTCAGTTTTGAAACCAGAAGTGACAAAGATAGAAAGCAGCTCCTTGTTTACATCTTACATGGACTGTGAAAAGCATTGGTGAGTTTGAGTTTTTTGTTGATAAACTGTTGAAACACTGCTTCATTAATGTAGTTCTGTAAATCAGACTCAGAGAATGATGAAATCACACGGAAGTAAAAGACTGAGTCAGTGGCTTGGATTTTGATCCGTGGAAAGAATTAATCTGCGCAGCCACGGTTGAGTCTAACCCATGTTCATATTCACATCAAGATCTGACAGTAGTAACTCCATGAAAGATTTCTTAGTGGATTTTGGTCTCTTTTCTTTCTCTGATCTGGCTGTTTATCTGTAACATTTTATTTTAATCTATAATGACACTGAGACTGACTGTGTTTGATCTGCAGAAATTGAAGTCTGTGGAACTGATTTCAGCTCAAACATATACAGCTGTTTTCATCAAAACTGGTGTTCTTGATATTGACTCTTCTCCTGGGTCATTGATTTCTTATTCAGACAGAAACCGGCACTCAGAAATGACAGATTCTTGATCTGATAGTCCATTTTCTGCCATGTTGATCGCTTTGTTTACATCTCTCGTTCCAGCTTTTAGCTACTTTTGGTAAATCCGCGTTGCTTGAAATTGTGCAGTGATATCCACAAATATGCATATTTCAGACTTTATTACTGGAAATCTGTCTCTGTCTTTTATCCCTGCTTTCAAAGTGAGGAGATAATAATTTTCATGAGAAGATTTAGGTTTTAAAGATGGGAGTCCTGAAAGTTCTTCCTCTGACCAGCTGACCGTTAGTTGAGGCACCAACTCACCTGGATCCACATATAGTGTGAGGGATGTACGTATACATTAATGGATTGATTGATTATCTCTGGGCTTTTTGGAAATACAATTGTTTATTATTGTCAGTCATAAATTAATCTTGATTTAATCAAATATAACTGTAGTTGCTTTTGATGCTTCTCAGTTTTAAGGTGTTATGTATTAAGTAACTGATGAGTGCTGTCTGTGGTTGGTGATGTTTCGGGATGGAAAGCTTTTAGTTGAGCTGCGTCCACAGATCCTCATTAGACTTTGGCTTCTGGCCTCAGGTATTAAGACTGGATTACCTTGTCTGGAGGGACAGTTCCACTGAGTTATTTTAGGATATCTTTCTATTTTAAATTAAGACTTTTTTTACCTGATTATGTTACCTGATGGTGTTGGTAAGCTCTAAATGGATAAAAGCTGCTTTTTCTATATGAAGAAAATTTGCCCATCAGAAAATATTTCTTTTGAGCATTTCGGGTGGGTCTTTTAATTTTCTCTCAAAGATTGACCTGTAAGGAAATGTATTTCACCAATAATTCCCAGAATGCAGAACATGTAAACCAAGATTTTTTTTATCTGGACTGCTCAACAGAATTGTCATTATGGGAGTGGTTGAATGCTGCTGTCGTCACCACCTACACTGGGTGGACCTTTATACCTTTATGTCTTTTTCAGAAAAGCTGTCTGTCATCAGATATAATACAAATGAGTGCAGCGGTCCCAGAGGATTTGATCTGACTAAATACATGGAGGCAGGGATTATTAAAGCTTAGGGCTTAAAGTACTTTGCAGTCAGTCATTCTGTTCTATGCTTTGCTTGCTGGTGCAGGGAGAGAATATGAAAGATGGTTACTCTAAAGCTGGCAGGATGATGGCCATCAAGTAACTGGATACTTGGCATGTCTGTAAGGGATTTTTAGACTCTATGGAAGTAGCTGAATGTCCAAGATTCAAGACTCTATGAAGGACCTGTGTCGTGTATGCGGTGCTCGCCTGGCGGGAAGTCAGTGTCGCTGGATCTTTAGCTCAGCAGGGAGGAGGAAGTTACAAGTGATTCTGTCTCACGTCTTGGGGCGAGAGGTGATTCGTGATGGTCGTGGAGAGTTCCTCTGTGGAAAATGTGTGTTCCAGTTGGAGAAGGTGGTTCAGTGTGACATTAATATCAGCAAGCTGCAGGATGAACACAGCAGTCAGATCCAGAAACTGCTGGCGGAGAAAGACCACCTAATCCAGTGCATCATCCATGTCTACACCAAAAACAACCCAAGGAGTAGTGGCACAGGCAGCGGCAGTTCCAAAACTCTGCCCAGGTCTTCAGGTGTGAGCAGCCCTGATGATGAAGCTTCATGTCACCGGGCCCATGAAGGGCTGCATCTCAGGGAACGTGGGGTTGAGGGGGTGAATCGTATGAGAAGGTGTGTGAGTCTGGATAGAATAGTCAGTAAAGGGTCGTTACCAGCACGCTCAGGTCTTCGTAGTAGCAGAGCAGGATCAGGAGTTGGGCTTGATGGCTTTACGAAGAATATTGGACTTGTGGGAACACGTCACCGTTCGCAGAGCATGTACATAGACCTGGTCTGTCGTAAAGGTACACTGTCTAGACATGGATTAAAAGCTCGTTCTGCATCCCTGCAGTCACTGAATCGAGACTTTTCATCACACACATCTCCGGACCCTCCATTAAAACGAAAACTAAGAGAGTCCAAGGGGTTTGTTACCGGATGTAGCAGCACCAGTGACACAAGAGGAAAAGTTCAGTCAAGAGCACTTTTCCATGGCTCTTCAAGTCATCCATCTTTAATCTCTGACCTAATCCAGATCCTGCGTTGCATCTCCAAGCAGCACGTGTCTGCTCCTGCAGGCAGCCGTATCCCTGTACTGAAGAGGCTAAATGCTGCTTCTGTCATTACCAGGGAAAAGCTCAGAGATAGACGGGTAGAATGGAAGTCTCTTCATGAACTAACAGAGGAGTTTAATGATGAATACACTCCTGTCAGAGTGAAGGTAGTTAATGTTAATAACCATATGGATAGATCGCCATCACCTCTGATTAAAAGATGCAATAGACAGATGCTTTTTTTGATCAGTGCACATACTAGTACTAACTAATTTTTCTTATCCTCTTTGTTTGTTTTTCTGTTTATTTGTTTTTGGATTTACAAAGAAGTTTGACATTATTCGATTGGAGTCCATCAATAAAACGTTGACTGAAGAACTCAACAAGTTCAAAAGAACCAATGAGAACCTGACAAAAACGCTGGAGGATTCCCAAAATCACAACAAGGTACTGAAGAAGACATTCCACTGTTAAACACATTGTTGTATCAAACATTTTCTTGTTCAACTGAAAGATTCCTTTGTCTGATTTCTCATCCTGATCCTAATATGAACAGACTCTCTCGGTAATGTTGGAGGAGAAGGAGAATGACCTCGACTCTGAGAAAAAAAATGCTTTGAAGCGAGATAAAACAATCCAGGGTCTTTCTCAGGTTCTGAGAAATAAGGAAAAGGAGGTAAAAAGATTATATTTGGATCAAAGTTACTATATAATCAAAGAGAAGATACAACAGTTATTTTCCATCTCTCGACATTCTCTAATCTGAGTTGTGCTCTGACAGTGACTTTGTTTGTTGTACAGATTGAGGAGCTTTGTCAGCAGATTGAGGACAGAGATGATGCTTTGGCCAAGGCCAGAGAGGCAACACATAAAGCTCAACTTCAAAAATATCAGGCATGTAGTACATCTGGATTATGATGAGTTCCTTTTTATTCAATAATTATGTTGCTAATAAAGTGTCATAGTAGAGAGTAAAGTGATTTTGTTATTTTCTTTAGGGAGTAGAAGAGCATCAAAACCTGTTAATGGAAAAACAAACAGAGTTGGCTCAACTCAGAGGGGAACACCACAGCAAGGTTCTGGAGGCTCAAAAGTTGCAGCGTGCCCTGGACAGAAAAGAACAGGAGCTGACTGACTTACAGCAGACGAAGGAACAGCTGGAAGTGGAACTGGAAGACCTGCAGCAACAGAAGAAGAAAGGAGATAAAGCTCTAAATGTAAATCAGCAGATGAACTCTGACTTTGTATACAGTGTTTCTTCTGAAAGTTTTTAAAACCCTTTTATTTGCCACCTTCATTTTTTTTTCTTCAGGATCTTAACAATCAGCTGAAGAAGCTGAGTGGGGAGATGAAGGACCGGGAGAGTGCTCTCGAGCATCAGTACCAGGAGTTGCTGGACCAAACTAAAAGAAAACTGCAGACTCATGAGGCCACCATCCAGAGACTCACCACCACCCTGGGTGATAAAGAGCAGCAGCTGCAGGTCTTGTGACATATAGAGATTTTTTTTTAAAGGAATGAAGTTCAGATTTGTAATTTACTGATAAATCTCTTCTTCAGGAGTACATAAACATGGTGACAGACTTGGAGAAAAGCAAAAGTCCTGGCGGTAATGACGGCATGCTGACCAAGCTTCGACAAAGGCTGAAAGAAAAGGAAGCTGCTTTAGAGGTGGGAAATAATTTCACTAATATCAGTTCATCCCTTTGACTATGATTGAATTTCAATATGTTTGTTCTATCACAGCAAGCTCTATTTGAGAAATTTGCAGCAATTGAGGAGAAAGACAATGAAATTAACCAGCTGCAGCTTTCCCTGAGGGAAAAAGAGAGGGACTTGGATAGACTCAATAACTTGCTTTCTCATAATGAGGAAACCATTAATGTAAGTAGCTTTTAATAGGGAAAAAAAATCTTAATTGGTTAATTATTTTGGGCTGTTCTGTTTGATTAATTCCCTTCTTTCAGAATTTTGACTGTGTCATCAAAGAAAAGGATACGGAGCTGCAGCATCTTGCAAGAACTCTTAAAAACCTGCAGAGAGCCAAGCAGGATGTTGAAGATAACCTGAACAGATCACTGAGGGAAAAAGACTCCATTATCAGTCAGCTACAGCTCTCATTGGATGGGAAAAGGAAAGATATGGAAGTTAGTTGGCAATTTGATTCAAATTGCAACTAGTTTTTCATCAATATCCCCCGAACTGTCTGTCTTTGATGTGTTTGAGATATTCTCAGATTTCTCTTAATTATGTCACCTTTTATTCACAGGAAATGTCCGAACTGATGCTTAATCAGTCACAGACTCATGCACAGGACCTTGCTGAACAGATGGGCCAGAGGTTAAAGGTCACAGAGTCTATGCTGGCAGAGGCCGTGAAAGCCAGAGAGAGATTAGTCGCTGACAATGAAAGTGCTGTGGACGAGCTGTTGGCTAGAATTAGCAGCAAAGATCAACTTCTCAAGGTTAGTACTTAACGATTGAAAGTTACCATTTCTTTACAATTATTCTTTGAAAGAACCCTGAATAATAATAATAACAATTACAACTCTATGAGCAAAAATATTAAAGAATAAAGCATGTTAGCATGTTGCTAAGAATCTATTTTTCATCTCAACAGTAAAGAACAAATTAATTGTATACAGTGTGGACAAATTGAATTAACCTAGTTAATTTGTTACTTTGTTTTGTTATAAGGAGTCTGCTGAGCATTTTAACCGCATGCTGTCTGAGCGTGCTCAAGAGATTCAGGATCTGAGGAAGCAGCTGGCTGAAAAGCAACGAATACTTTCCAGTGCTGAGAAGCAAAGTTCCTCAACAGCCCAGGAAAATTATTTAGAGACTGCAGAACTCCGAACCCTGCTTGCAGAAAAAGACAAGCTAATTGACGTAAGATTTTTTGGGATATAATTCTGCCTCTTGGCCATTAACCTTTCTCTTACATTGGATACTAACAAGACGATGAATTTGACAGCTACTAAAAGAATAACAAAGTTTTTGGTTATCTAGCTTGGAAAATGTTCTGACATCACCTTTAAGTGTTTGAGTTCTCTTACTTGTGATCTTTGTAATTCTGCAGAAGCTTCTGCAGCGTGGTCAAGAGAGAGACCAGTTCTTGGCAGGGATGAGTCAGAAAACAGAGCCAGAAACTGTGCTGGAGCTCAGACAAACCATCCAAGTCATGCAAGAGAAGCTGGACGAAAAGGAAGGTGAAGCTTTAAGACCTTTAACTTGACAAACCCCAGCGTTTTCAACAAACACCATCCAAAAACATGAAGCACATTTACTCATTGAAATATGTGGCATAGCCACACAAGTGTCAACAAAAATACCTAATAACTAGTTGAAAAAGCAGCAAAAAAAACACTGAAATGCAAATGCTGATGGTAGTGATTGTGTTACACAAATCTTCTTTTTCTGTTGCGTCATATTTATTAACACTGACCTCATAACAAATGTATTTGTTATTCCATCTCTTAAATAATCTCGAGGGCTACCCTTGTTATACTACCAAAATCATACAAATAAACCTTGTAGTTGTGGAGCTATATTCAATTCATATGATTTTTTAGTAGATGTCTTAAAAAGAATCTGGTTAAAATGTCATACTGCTCTTACATTTGAGATCCTTTCTTCAAAACCAAAGCTGAGCTGTCCAGGAGGAACAGTGAAGATAATCAGGAGAACCTTCCACTCCCTAGAAAAACTGTTGTTCTACTTAAGAAGGAGCTGGCACAGAAAACTGAAGCACTGAACAAGGCGCTAAAGAAGGAAAATGAACTGAAGGTAAGTGAGTTGGAAGCAGGTTCTTGCATCTAGTATTGATATATTGGTTTAAAACTGTTCTGTGTTTTTTCATGCACATATTTGCACATTTCCAGATTTCACTGGCTGAGCTCCAGTCATTGCTTTCTGAACTCGATGGTCGCTGTAAAGGTCAAGCTGCTAACATCGAGTCACTGACTTCCACTTTGAAGACCAAGGAGGAGATTATCAGCGTAAGGAGCCTTCTGTTGGGAGAAAAAAGTTTTGATTATATAATTTGCACATTAAATGATTCTAAAGATCTATTGGGCCGTCAGCCTACCAGAGAATAAACCCTTATCAAAGCAAATAAGCGAGTGACCATCAGCTGGCATGTTTCTCACATTCCAAACACCTCTTGGATACTTCATGCTCCTTTAGAGTTTTACCCAATCAGGAGCCAGAGTTATGACAGAACGTCTTTGTGTAGATACACTGAGTAAAGCACAGATTATCTTTGGTTTCTAAATGTTTGTCTAGATGGCATTTAAATCTTAGAGACTCCCTTTTTAATCAGATCTAAAATTTGATTATTCAATAATTTTTGACTTTGAGCAGGTTCTCCACCAGCGCCTCAGTCAGGGAGGCAGCAGTAGGGTTGATCCTACTCAGGATCGTGGGATTGGCTCTGACATGGAGAGGTCCCTACCTGAACTCCCTCAGAGAGAACGAACCATGATCGGTGGAGACTGTCAACAAGAAGTAAAATTTTACCTAATATTTAAATACATAAAATACTGAATACCTGCTCTGGGTTAATACAGTTCCTAATTTGCCCACAGGCTTTGCCCAACCTGACAGTCTTGCAACAGGAGCATGATGCCCTAAACAAAGCTCTCAGGGCTGAGCAGCAGCTCTACTCCAGCTTGGTTAGGACGGTGAAGGAGCAGGACAGGTACGGGATGCAACCAGGAATGAATAATAAAAATCCTTATTTAAATCATTCATTTATATTAAACTATACAGTGACAGTTTTTTGATTTTAGAAAGAAAGCTTAATTCTCTTGGTGTTTGCAGTGCTCAACGTCTCCATGCTCTGCAGCTGGAACTGACAGCAGTGCAGCTTCTCAGACAGCAGCTGGAAGAAAGCATCAGAACTAATGAGGAGCTAAGGGATGACTTGGAGAGGGAGATACACAAGGCCAAACTCAGAGAAGGTGCAGTGCAAACACACTGGGTTGAAGAGCATGCTAAATAAAGACAAAGAAAATAGAAGAATGTGAAAAAAATTACTCTGTCAATAAGAGTCGTGCAAAACATCTGTCCTCTTTGTTCAGTGTTTTTACTCAGACATCTTCTGGCTGAAGACTCATGTCCCCTCCCTTCTGTGTTCGCATCTGTCCCCTTTTACTTTTCATCTGTGTACACTTTGTCTGCTGCTCAGCTTCTCATCCGCATGGCTTTCTGTATCAGTTCTAACTCATTTCACTGTCACAAAGTAAATGTATTGTTTTAACCTGAATAGAATCTGCATTTTCTGTCCTTTTATAAAATAAATAAAGGCTACTGTCCTCTCCCCGTCTCTCACTGTTAACGTACTGTCTGCTTGTTTTTGGATGTTCATATAAAACATTTTGTTTTGTAAATGCATGACCTCTATAACAGCCTTTCCAACCCATCTCATCTGTCACATACTATTAAATTGAGTCACATAAGCATCTTATTATAAAACTACTTCAATAAAAGAATTAAAGGTTTGGAAACTGGTTTCTCATGGAATCAAATAATAATGGACTGAAAAGTGGTATTTCTGAAATGAATCTTTATCCTGAAAGTAGTGTGTCATGACAGGGTTGAAGTAATTTGGCACCATTAGTCCATCAGATGGGATATGACTTCAGTGCACAGTCATTTTGATAGATTAAAGATGTCCCTGAGCACTGTGGTAGTCTGAACAATGTGACTTTAGTGCCTATTAATGTGTGTGCACGCTCCTCCCACTTTCCACAGAGTGCTAGGTTTATAAATAGGTCAGCTGTAAGTAAGATGCCCTCAGCTCACATTCTCACTGACTGGAAAACAGATGATTGGAACTGATAAAATTCCCACAATTTCTTATTTTCCTTGTAAACTCACTGGAGTTTACATGTAATATTTGTGTGTTTAAGAAATGTGATTAAGATCATTTCTTTGTCTGATGTGAGGTCGATACAGAATCTGTCAAATTTACCACATTGAGTTTCAGATTTTAGAATTTGCACTGATTTTTAATCCATAGTTATGAAACACTTTATATTTGGTTCTTTGTCATCTTATTGCTCAAATATGTGTTATATCTATAAAACTGGTTCTTGTATTGTGATATATGACTGCAGAGTGTTGTATCAATCCTTCAGCTTTATGTGTAATAAAATAATACAGTAAAGGAGAGCATAGCTCATGTGTGTATGACTATATTTAATGTTTTAGGCATGAACCTGATTGATCCTAAAGAACTGGAGAGCGTGAGACATCAGCTTGAGGATGCTCAGCGCTGGAACTCGTCCCTGCAGGCTCGTCTGGGAGCAATTCAGAACCGCGGAGGAGGCGTTGGAGGAGCAAATGATAGTTGTAAGAATAATAAACACAATGTATTCAAAGATATTGTTTTATTTGATGTTACACTTTTTTCCTTTTTTGTTTTTCAGGTGACACTTTAAGTTTTATTGGAGATCAGACCTCTTATATGAGCATCTGTGTGGGAGGGGGAGAAGATGATAGCTTGTCCCAACTGTCAGCTCAGGAGCTCCGACAGAAGGTAAACATTAATCAGATTAAGTGCATTTGTCTAACAGTTTTTATACTGAAGTTTCTAGACAAAATATGAGAAAAAAATTTAATAAATGAATGAAAGTAATTACTTTTGTGCCATAGGTGCTGGATCTGCAGGACTATGTCAGCAAGCTGCAGAGTTTAAACAGTGAACTGCAAAGCAGAGTCTCCCTGATGTCAGAGCAGGATGTTTGGAAACAGGTTAGAAGCAACAAAAACAGCTGCAAATAGATGAAATTGTTTAGAAATGATGATGTAAGAGTGTTTTGACCAAATACTAAAAGCTTGGACATAATTCTTATTTTATTTTCTATAGTTTGTCAAAATTGAAAATCCTTCAGTCATGATTCATTGTCTAACACCCACTGTGATTAGTTTCTCGCTAACCTTTTAACCTACATCTTAACCTCTGCTCTGTCTAGCTTGTTACTAATGTCTCTGTCATCTATAGTGTGAGGTTATCTTTCTCTAATGAGTGTTTTTTCTGTAGAAGAATCCTCTTTCCCGTTCCTTCTTTTTCCTAATCAGACGCTGTTTTTTTTTATCTCTGTGTCCCATGAAACGGTCTCTCTTCGCCATGCCACATTAGACACATCATGCCATTCTGCTTTTGCTGTGTAGTATTTTATGGATTTTGTTCCCTCTTTGAGTTTTCCTTTTATCAAGCCATATGTGTCATACTCGCCTCCCATCCCATTACTCTAGCAGCTTGAGAAGACGTACGAGAGTCAGCCAGAAACTCAAAGTAGCAGCAAACAGCTTTCTGCTCAGGATGAGGAGAGCAAGCCAAATTCTGAACTTGAGGAGGTATGAAATAAGTGATGGTTTATTGAGTTAGTACCTTGAGTTCTGTTTAATCTGTGCTAAATCTCCTTTTTTCCAAATGCTGGTAATTACATTTTTTGGATTGTTTACTTTAGGTGGCATCTAGAAAGTCATTGGGTGATATCGATATGGTTAGTAGACAGAGTAGAGATCCTGCTCACTCTGATGATGGCCTCTTGGACACCCGAGAGGATGATTCCACGGATACAACAGCACTAAAATCTCTGCTGGTGGATTTTGGGTCCACTTCAATTTTAGAGCTTAGGTGGGTTCTTTTTAACAATTTTCATAACGTGATCCTTTATTTTTTTTCTTTTTAATTTACGAGGTTCCTGAACATTATATTAATCAAGTATTCTTTATGCAGAGAGGAACTGCTTCGACTTCGATTAGAAAACGCGGAGCTGCAAGGTCTCTTGAAGGAACAGAAATCTACAGAATCCAAAGAGAAGGAGAGCACGGATGCTTCAGGGAGCAGCAGTGATGGACAGGCTGAACATAGAGTGACTTTGGAAACACTGCAAGCTCAGTCTAAAAATGACTTTGAGGTTTTGAAGCAACTGAAAGAACAAGGAAAGAAGAAAACAAGTGAGGTATTAGGTGGAAAGATTCACGTCAGAACTGCAGAGAGTCAAGAACCTCAGTGTGAGGTACACAACAAGAGGGCAAAGCAACATATCACAAGACGCAGGGTGGGTTTTCTACATTTATTCTAAGTAGAAAGACAACATGCTTCTGTCATGCATTAGATCTAACTATCATTGTTTTAATGTCTGTTTAATTATAGGCTGGTAATAAATCTCGCCTCCCTGTGCCGGTGAAGTTTAGGCTGCAGGGCGACATCAGCCAGCAGCCTGTCAGTTACGACCAGATGCAGCCTGAAGCACATCTACAACTTAATTCTGATGTCTTTGGTTCTGATCAGAATCTGCATATGGACTCACTGTCAGAACACAACACATCCCCTTCCAGCTGCAGTCCAGCAGGGTCTGACAAGGGCTCAGACACCAGAATATCAGAGGAACAAACCCGGGGCGACTCGGCTCTTCTGACCCAGCTTGAGCTTCTTCACCAGGAGTGCCAGGAGAAAGAAGCTCTGATCAACAAGATGAATGAACAGCTTGCTGATGTGGAAGAACTCCATGCTCAGCTTCAGGAAAAAGAGAGACTGAATTCCCAGTACACTGAGGCCTTACAGGCTGCTCAGTCCACCATTGCTTACCTGACAGCCTGCAGTCTGGACAACCAAGGTGGATTTGGTTGTGGAGGTTCTGATTCTGACCTCCACAGCAGATGTATGAAGTTCCAGAAACCCCTAAAGGAGAAAGAGGAACTCAACAACCAGCCCATTGAACCTCTGAACATGGCAGGCTATGAAACGGCTATCGCTTCCTCTAACAATCCAGATAAGAATCCTGAAGCTGGTGATCTTTGTCCAAGAATAGAAAGTGATTTACATCAGGTAAATACACCTTCAATGACAGAGAGAACAAGACCTGCCTCTAATGATATAAAGGACCAGCTCCAGGAGCTGCAGCAACATGCAGACTCTTTGCAACAGGCACTCTTGGAGCAGAGTAGACTCAATGCAGAGCTTCAGGAACAGTTAAGGTCTGCAAATGCTGCAGCACCACAAAACAACAGCTGTGATAATGTCCTGAATGGCAAAACCTCAAGACAGAAAGCAGCAACAGCAGAGTGGATAGAAGAGGATGACTCAAAGGAACACCTTGATGCAGACGAAGGTTTTGATAGATTTAATCCAGAGATGCTTAATGTTCTGATGAACTGCTTTAATGCAGCAGAATCTGCTGTTGCCTCTCTAGCAGCTCACTGCACAAACACTGGCTCACTGACTTCTGATAAATCAGTGAAGGTCAACCCAGACCTGCAAAGGAATTTGGACAATCTTCAGAGAGTCCTTCAGGAAAGACAGCAGCTGGTTGAACCTGGTAGTTTGTCCACTGAGTCAACCAAATCAAAAGAGCTGAAGCTCCATCAAGACCTCTGCCTCTTATACGAGGTTTTCAGTGATTATTCTCAGGGGATGTCTGATCTCCAGGCTGCCCTGCAAAAGGAGAGGGCCCACAGAAGGGAGAGCGAGGAACATGAGACAGTACAGGATGCCAAGGGATTACCTCCAAATGTTAAACTCCAACTGGAGACATTACATAAGGCTCTAAGGGAAAAAAAGAAGACTTGCAAAAGTCTTGAGGAAAAACTGGCCACCGCTCTCATCAAGACGCCATCTTCTGAATCTGCACAGAAAGGTTAGCTAAAACACGCTTACTTTTGTGTGCAACAGTTGTAATCCTGCAAAAACATTCAAATTTAAACTTTTTGTTCATCAAAAAACTCAAATGAAAGTAACTATAAAGGAGAGGAACAAGACTCAGTGTGCTTTAAATGACTTCTTTCTAACATAAAATGTATTGCTTCCAATGCCAGCTCCTGAGCAGGGTGACAAAAGCGTGCAGGTGGATTTGCAGGACCTGGGTTACGAAACCAGTGGCAAGAGTGAGAACGATAGGGAAGAGAGCAGTAGCACAGGTAGACAGCCTGCAGGCAGATACTTCATGTCTGTCTGCTGAGTGGACACGAATGTCACACGTGGGGTTTGATTCTTTCACTGTATGTGCATGAAGAGGGGCACCTCTATGTTTTTAGTTTGGGTCTCATAACACACAGTCTCTCTTCTTGTTTTCACTTCTCTCCTAAAATGAACTGAACCTAATGGATTCTTGCATGCTCTTATTTTGAAGTTTGGGACCTTCTTCCAGCACCTATTAACTTATTCACTCTCATATTTCTTGACTTTTTTTAAAAAAATCCAGCTGCATATCACATGATTTATTTCTTCAGATTAAACTCACTGTTTATTTTGGATTAGTATTTTAGTTTCATGTCTTTCTGTCCCCTGTGTTCCAGATTTTGAGGTGGGGGGGACTCCTAACTGCTGTGCTTTCAACCTTCCTTCCCTGTTGAAACACGAGCAGGCCACCTTCTCCTCTACAGAGAATTTGGACTCGACCTCCAGCACTCCATATCCCAGCTCTCCAGCTCTCAGCTCAGCCAAGGCATCTCCCTTTCTTTTTTTGGGGGGTGGGGGGGGTTAAAAAATCCAAGATGAAATGGAACTCCGATTAAAACTTGCTGTAATTTCCAACTTGTTTGAAGGCAAATGGATCTGAAGATGAATATATCTAACAATTTCAGCTCTGTGGTTTTTAACAGTGTTTCTTTTTATTCTTTTTGCTCACCTACCTTTTGATTTTTAGGTCAATCTGAAAGGTCTACACATGTACGAAGAGTACGGTGTGTCAGAGGATCCTCACCAGCTTCAAGCTCAAGTCAGAGAGCTTAAAGTTCATCTTGAAAACCAGATGAAACTCATACTTCAAATGCAGAGTCTTCTGCGCAGGAACTCCCTCTCCAGTGACCTGGCTGCCAGCCCCTCTGATCCTCTCAGCATAAGGGAACAAGAAAGCTCACAAAAAATGGACCATGGTCAAGAAAAGGGTGGGGGGAACAAGGAGGCTGAGAACCACACAGACAGAACCAGCTGTGTGAATGTGGATCTAGAGAAAGAGAAGACACTGAACCAAAACACGAGCAAACAGCTGCAGCAAACCCGCAGCCGCTCTACATCACCTGCAAGGTCACTATTCTTTTAAAAACCAGCCACACACTTCCTTGAAAAGTCCCATCTTAACCTTTCTGTCAAATATGGTGACTTTTCTGGATATTTCTACTCTCCACAGACTGGATTCTCTGGTGCAGTCTCAAGCCAGGGAGCTCTCTCAGCTGAGGCAACAAATCAAGGAGAGCCGCAGGTTGGGAGCTCTGCAGCGTCTGCAAGTGGAAGAGCTGAACAAGGCCTTCAAAGAACTGCTGCACGCTGGTGAAGTTGATCACTACATGGGGGAGGTGATCAAAGGGCAGCTGAACAAGAGTCTGAGCCTTCTGGACCGGCTGGAGGGACGACTGGACAAAGGTAACTTCTCATAACTGCATAAGATTTGTTATTATTATATTAAAATGTATATTGATAGTATGACAAAACCAGTAAAAAGAGATGAACGCAAAATGTTAGTCATATTTGCAGGTTTATAACAGATTTTTTTTCTCTGCTCACTCGAAGAATCAGACGTGGATCATGAGGATGTAGCAGCTCTGGAACTCTCTCGCAGGTACGTCACATCCTCTTAATCATTTCTCACTTTAACACATGAATATATGTTGTGTTTACAATTGCCATTTTAATATTTTGAGGAAAAGTTTTATTCAAATGTCTTTATACCGTTAATACTTAGTGAAATCAGTAGCTAACATGATGCTAACAAGTTCAATGTAACAACAAACTGATGGTTTGGATTTAATTAAAGACAATCAGACTATAAAACATTTCAATCTTAAATTAAGTTTTGTATGAAAAATGAAAATATAATAGGAAATTTAAGAAATACAGTAAGTTGTTAATAAAAACAGAATGCCGTCACTTTCAAATCTCTTAAACATTTTATTCCTATTAGAATATGAATGAATTTGGTGGCAGCTACATTTTACACATGGTCAGTAGTTTACTCGGGTTTTCTGGGTCTCAGTCCCGGCACATGTTTTCTCATTATGTTGCATTTAATTTTGCATAATATTAACATTGTTTATTTTGATGCTGATTGAATATTTTGTACCATTTTGATTCATAACTCAATTCCAGTTTAATCTGTTCAAATTCTGCAGTGATTCAGTGTTGCTGTTTCCTCCTGGTTGTTCTCCTTGTGCTAAGCTAACATCTGCTAATTTACACAAAGAATGTTTCCAAAATATCAAACGTCAATGAGACACATGAAATGAAAAAGTCATTTCTGCCGTGCTTTTAAAAAATGCTGAAGCAAACTTGAACATCTGGAGCTGATGTTGTTCTTTGATTGTAACACATCAGGTTATCACATCAAATTCTTCTAGCGTTTATTTCCTTCTAGTTTTTATGTACACTGTCGTATCCTGAGTTGTTGATCTGCTGAACATTCAGTTGCTACACGAGCTGTTACATATTTTGTCATGTGACCCTTAAAACGACCCAGAGCCTCTTGTCCCGTAGCCCCGAGCTGCCTGTGTTGATTTTGAATGGCGTCCTGGTGTTGACCCAGTTTTTTTTTCTTTCTTTCAAAATTCTTTTTATTGGGTTTTTCTTGAATGCATTTTAACCACAAATGTCAGGGCACAAGGCATCAACTTCAACTTTACAAGGGGAAGAAGAAAAAAAAAAAAAAAATAGTTAAATAAAACTTTATAAATGAAGTGAAAACACTGCCAGAATCATACAGAATACAATAACAAAAAAGCAAGTTAAAATAATAAAGTAACCTTATAAAATATGAAAGAAAAAAAAAAAACCCAGAGGGGGGTTGGGGAGGGCGACACACGGACATAAACAAGACACACAGGGAGGGGCAACAAAAACAGAGGGGGGTGGGGTGGGGGTGGGTCCAGATGTGCTTTCAGTCAATCGTCCTCAGTTTGGGCACAGCTATACGAAAGCGAATCACTCCAACTGAAGTCCATCCAACCACTTCACAAATTGAACAAAGTCATCCCAGATCCCGTGGAAATTCTGAAGAGCACCCTTAATAGTATACCTGATCTTCTCTAATTTGAGATTATACATGATACACTTAATGAGGTGTGTGTGGGTGGGGCAGAGCTCTTCCAATTGAGCAAAATCAACCGCCGCGCCAGTAAGGAGGAGAATGCCAGAGCCCTGCGTGTGTTGACCCAGTTTTATCTGATAATGTGTCCCGGGGTTACAGTTAAAGACATGATGTCACATTGATGTACATATGACTTTAGAAATGTAAGATTGATTTAGATTTTTTGTTTTCTTTTGATGCTGGTAAATTGTAGCTTTAATTATTTTTAAGATATACTGTATATTTTTTAACCCTCTCAGATTAACGTTTACACTTCAAACATGATGTAAATACTCAGTTTTTTAAACTATATCTGTAAGACATAGTTTTTTTAATTAGTGTTGCATGAAACACTTAAAAGCACCTCATGTCTTGTTTGCTATTTGTGACTATAAATCAAAGCTCTTGGAAATTCGTGTAAAATCAACTCAGACCTCAAACATTTCAGAGATGTTCCGGTGCTTCACACAGTTCTAGTTATAATCCAGTTATAATCTAAAATATCTCCTCAGTGTGATAAACATTGACCCAGTTACTGTTGATGGCCACAGTCTGGTGGAGCTTCAGCAAGCATCTCAGTTTCTTCCCTATGACGAGAACATGAACAGCCCTGACAGCCTGTCTAGAGTCCAGCAGGAAATAGATTATCTGCGTCTGGAGCTGGAGGCTGAGCGCGAGCTGCTGCAGCAGCACATCAGCCTCCTCGTCCAACAAAACCTCCATCTAGCTGAATGCACCAGGGAGCAGCTGGACCTGTGAGTGGACCACATGTTTGCTGTGTTGTGATTTTCCAGCTGTGTTTTTTCCAAAAATCCTCTGAAATCCCTTTGGGTCGATTTCACTTGACTTCCTTTGATTTGTTTGCGTTTCTTTTTTTGGGGTTCAGTTTTTGCTCTCCCCCAATTCAAACAGTCTTGTGACTCTTTTCTTTCTTCTTTTAGATTAGCGAAGGAGCTGCAGGAGAAGAACAGACTCATCCAGAGTCTCCAGAGTCAGATCAGAGGGCGGAGTCCCAGCAGCCACCACAGTTCTCATTCTGATCTGTCCCGTTCAGATCTAACTTCGTCTTCCTGCCACAGCAGCCCGTCCACACAAGGTGGCAGTCCAACACACAGCCAGTTAATCCTAAACTACGGAGGCCCTTAAGGGACACTATTGCATCAAATAACAGTTGGTTTCTTATGTCCCCTAAGGGCCTCCGTCCTTACTAAACATAGTGTTGTTCTAGGAATAATTTGTGAATGGATTTGAAAGCCAAGTTACATTAGAGTCTTCAGGGTTAGTATGAGAGAGGCAGAATAAACTGGATTAAAAGTTCATGTTTTCTCTACTTCTGACCCAGTGGGTTGTCGGTGAGATTACTTGAGTGCCTGAGGTCACAGCCAGGCAGGTTATTGCCTGTACTGCCACTTATTTTCCACTCAGATCCATTTGTTTGCAGTGGAGCGTGATGCAGGACAAAGCAGCTGGACCAAGGACAGAGTTGGTGTCCTGTTTCAGTCCACGGCTGCTTAAAGCTGCATAATTCAGTGCCGCATATCCAGTTCAACCCTCAAACTGTATTTCCCTTGGGGAGTCCAGTACCGGCCATGAAGGAGTTTTCTCTTAACTCTTACAACTTAATTCTAACTTTAAATCATTCTCTTCTGTTATTTGTATTAGTTTGGCAGGTTTTTATCTGGTTGAGCAATTTCAAGTAAGAACATGAACATTTTCTGTTTTTATATTCAGGATTTAGTGGATTTGTAATGAAAAATAAACAAAAAGTCTCCTGGCAGAGAAACATGTACTTTTACGTTGGATTAATCTGCCTTTTGTCGTGTTCCTGTTCAGGCCAGCAGCACCTCACCGATAGAACCGGAGCATCTGTGTCTCCTGTAGGAGGAGCTCAGGGGACAAGTGTGTCCAGCCACAGAGACACCGCCAGCAGACTGCAGGGCCTTCAGAGGGAGTACGGACGCCTGCAGGAGCAGCTCAGGAACAGCCAGGACCTCAACGCCACCTTACGCAGTGAACTGGACCTACATCGCTCCATTATGGCCCAGACGAGCTCTCAGCACCAGGATCAGGATCAGGAAGTTTCCACATCTCAAACAGGAACGCAGAAACAAGATGGAGAACAAACCTGCTCCATAAATTCAGGTAAATATTTAGACTTATAATCAGTGTGTGTTTTAGGTTTGTACTTTGTATTTATTTAACATTTTTATTCAAACTTTTACCTTTTACATAAACTCTAGTTTTTGATTTGCTTCAGCATGTTTTTGGACATCTTTGTGTAACTCTCTTATTTCTGGCTTTCTGCGCGTGTTTCTTAGACCTGCTAGCAGAACATCTTCAAGAAATCCGAGCTTTGCGTCAACGCCTGGAGGAAAGCATTCGCACCAACGACCACCTGAGGGAACAGCTGGAGAGGAGACTGGCTGAGGTGAAGACAGACCCAGGTACAGTAAAATCTGTTTTATTCTCCCTTTATTTTATTTATACTCTATATTAAATGTTTGACTGACCCACGTTTGCTGTTTTCTGCAGCCACAAACATCTTCATTCAGGGCAACGAGGAGCAGAATCAGCTGGTTAATGAAGTTCGATTTCTTTGGGAACAAAACCAAAAGCTGAAGGAAGAACTCAACATGGGATCAAGAGGTAAAACACACACACTCAGTCACATGTTTAAAATATGATCCAAAGTATCGGTCAGTTTTGTTAAATATCTTCATCCTAAAGATAGAAAAATGATTGCGACACTTTCTTACAAACAGCGTTCTTTCCTTCAGACAAGCAGAAGGAGAACGAAAAGCTTCGAGAGACTCTGGCGAGGCGGACGACCAAACTGGAGCAGAGCAGGAAGGAGTGTGAAACTCTGAGGCAGGAGAACGTCCGACTGCAGGAGACACTGGGACAGAACAGCCAGGAGAACTCACTGCTGAAGAGTTCACTGCTCTCCAGCAAAGAGGAGCTACACAGGTACATAAATCCCCAAACATGGTGGACTAATTATCTGGACTAGTTAGACCTGAGACATGTCGTCTCTACCAGTTTCTTCTGACAGCTGAAACTGCAGTTTGTTACGATCTTTTTTTATTATTCCTGCAACTCTAAAATGTGACTCTATCGTTAGAAAAGTCATTGAAGATCCAAACAAGAACATTATGTGACCTTTTGACCCCGGGACACAGGTCCTACTGACACAGCTGAGTGAGGCTGCAATTCAAAACCAGGAGTCTGGTTTAGTGTCAGAGAGCTTCCCGTCTTCCGTGCTCTGCTTCCTGTATTTGCTTTTCAAGGCTTCAGCTTTGATCCATAACTTTTTATTCCTCTCTGTTTTTGGGTTTTGCGCATTAGCGGTTTGTTTATTTCTCGTGTGTTTTAGGCTGCAGAGTGAGGTGAAGCTCCAGAGGCAGCAGCTGTCCGACTCCCAGCACCTACTTCAGTCTCTCCGTGTGGAGCTGCAAGTTTACGACAAGATGAAGAGCAACAAGCACAAACATGACAGTAAGCAGCGTCTCTATGGCTTCGACTCAAAGATTCTTGTGAATGTGCAAAGTAGTGTCAACTTTTTGGTTCATTAGATTTTGTTTGTCCAAATTTTTTAAAACCTATTTTATGAACTTTTTGAATCACAGAATTTTGGTCAACTGCTTCATCATCATTAGCTTTATATGGCGTCTGTCAGTGTTCTGATCAGCTTTATCTAAGAAAGATTTATATGCATGTCGTTGTTGATTATTACCTCTCAAGCACCAGATTAGTTCATAGTTACACCTTCAGTCAGAGTGAAACGATTCTTTCAGTCTTTTTTTTCTGCAGATTGAATTTAGTTTGTAGATGTGACGAGGTGGGAATGTTGCTTTACCGTTTAGGCTGTAACGAGGCAACCCGGCAGCCGTCCTCTGGCTCAGTGGACCTCAGCGAGCTGCTGTCAGAGATCAGACACCTGAGGCTCCAGCTGGAGAGGAGCATCCAGACCAACACGGCTCTGCGGCAAAAACTGGAGGAGCAGCTGCTCAAAGGATCCGGTCGCTCTGATACCATTAACATCAACTACCTGCTGTCGTCTCCAGGTAACTCAAAGCAAAGACTTGTGATGGTTGTGCAGGTAAACAGCGGATCCTGCCAGATTGTGTTAGTGATGGTTTCTACATCTTTGGTAGATGAAGGATGCAGATTGCAGAGTCGTGAAAGTTATGATCCTCTGCGTTACTCATTCCAGAGTCACAATGAGAACACCAGTATCCTTCACGGTGAGACAACCTGATCAGTGTTGGCATTCATTTCATTCAGCATTAAAAAACTTTGTTTCAAAATATCTGGACATGTTTGAATCTTCTCAGATATGAGATGCCCCACTGAGTCCGAGGTGGACGGTGGCTCCGTCTGCAGCAGCTCCGGCGACAGCGTCTCTGGCGCTCCCTCCCGGCTGGTCCCCGGACACCGGGTGTGGGCCAATCGCAATGGACGCCACGTTTTAGGTTTGATAGAGGACTACAACGCCCTCCACAAGCAGATCTCAGAGGGGCGTAAGCTGTCACACAGCATGGACGCACAGCTGCAGGAGTGTCTGCACACACTCAGACAACAAGGCTCTGATGAGGTATTAACAACGTTCTCAGGTTTAAAGTGGCTCTAACAGGAACATGAAGGTTTGTTTATAGAACATTTGTGTTCACATCTGTGCAGTTATCAGAAAAACAACACCTGAAGAGTTTATGCAGCAGCACAAACACCCTGCAGCAAGTGTTAGAGGAGGCCTGTCGGCTGCTCAAGCTGCTGTGGAGAGTCTGTTTACCAGCTAATTTTCCAGCAGGGGGCAGCAGCAACAACCAGCAGGTAGAAACACAAACCCTAAATCCCCTCTCTGATTAACCAGGTAAGGAATTCAACCTTTTTTTTTTCTTTTTATCCTCTAAATTAGGACGAACTTCTGAAAAATGAGATTGCCAGACTGAAGAACAGACTGTCACAGCAGGAGAAGATGCTGAATGGAGCCATTAAACGCCTGCGCAGCACCAACCAGCTGAAAGAGGGGATGGAGAGAGTCATCGTTGACCAGTGTATGTTATAACACGAAGTTTATCTGCTGTGTTGAGTTGGTTATTTAATTAATATGTTGTAAATAAGGGGTGTTTTTCCCCTGCAGTGGCTCTGACACATGGGATTTTGAAGAAAGCTCGGGGAAATTTAGAGGTAAGTTTACCAAGAAACTTGTAAGATGTCACAATAATATTCTTGTGCAAAGTGGTAAATAAATGGTGAATTATTTTTCTTTTTCCATTTGTCCCCTCTGTCAAACTAAGACAAATTACTGTAGTGTCTTTAACCTGACAGGCCTGTGTGGAGGACCAGGCGCAGGTCAGTGTTGCTGGGCAACAGGATGCATGAGTTTCAGTAGCTCCTGCATGTGAATAGAAGATACTGTCCCAAACTTTCTGGGTTTATTAAGCAAGAATTAATACTAGAATAACAGTTGAACAGTTTAGTGTTTGGAATATGTGATGCATAAAGGAACCTTTTTTTTTTTTTACCTAAAACGAAGAATTTGACATTTTGTTAAATATGCTTTCTCCTATTTAAAATTATTCAGGTGTATAAAGTCAAAGTTCTACACTTTTTATTGTTGTTGGCTGCTCGGCGACCTTAGAGTGAGACTAGGTGTCTCCAGTTGTCCATCCAATTATTCCTTATTCTGCAGCTGGGACGCCGTCCTGTTTACTCTCACTTGTGAACACAAGATATTTAACTGAGGCAGTGACTTATTCCTAACCAGAAGTTGGAGCCATCCTGTGTTGAACTTCATCCCATCTGCTTCAGTCTGTTACTGCTAGAGGTCCCAGTTCAATGAGGCCAACAAGCCCCCCCCCCAGACAGAAGCCAAGTCCAGCAAGACAAACAAGTGACGCCTGTCCTGCTTCTCACCCAGATCGACTCCAGAGTACAGTCCTTGTTCCAGGGTCGAGGTGAACCAGCACCACCCGCTCATCCATCCAGCTACAAAAAGCTCACAATATCAGTAATAAAGCTGATGGAGATTTGGAAGTTTTAGTTGATCTCATTTGGTTTTCAGTACCACATCTTGTACCTTTAGTTTCAGTGAGGTTACTTAGCATATTAATCAAAATGTCAAATTATTTTCTGGCTGGATTCTGTTATGTTTTCTGAGTTCTGGGTGGTTTTCTCTTGCATGCTTGTGATAACAGCTGTGCATGCTGATGTTACCGTCCTCTTGTGTTTCAGGAGGTGCCAGTCGGTGGCCAGTAGAGGACAGTCAAGCTGCTGAGCCTGAGACAAGTTCCCCTGTTTCTCCAGACTGCAGCCACAGAGACTGAAACCTTTCAGGATCGTAACAGAGACGCCGCTTTGCACTGCACCCAAACCTGCCTTTAATAATGTCACTCCCTCATTTTATAACATCCTGCTGTAAAATGTCACGTTCACCAAGAGCAAAACCTTTTCTACCCTAATTGCACAAACCTGGCTTCTTAGTTTAGGTACTAAAGCTGTAAAAGTTTCTTTAAAAAATGTATTTGTAAATAGAAACCCATGGAACTTAAATGTCTTTTTATTTGAAAAATTTAAGAGCATGAAAATGTATTTTAATACTATTTTTACTTTGTTTTTTCAGTTTTTGTTTAATGACTGTCACCTGTGTACTCAACCTGAGACAGAAAGTAAAACAACTTATTGTGGTACAAAACTCCCTTTATTAACGTACATTTTCTTTGAAAGTATAAATGTTGGCAACAACTTCAGTACTGAATAATAAATGTAAAAATAGCTTCAATCAAGAAGAGAAAAGTTTAGTCATGCAGATATTTTAGTAGCACTTGAAATGTTTCTGGTCATTTTGTTGTCATGGCGACCTATAAAACTAGGTCTGGAAAAGATGGACAGCACCAAAAATCTCGACAGTTTCAGCTCTTCATCAAATGTTTGACATATCAGGCAGTTTCTGACTCCAGAAAAACCGCTCAAACTGTTAAATTCAACATGGGGCTCAAAACGTAACGGTTTTTCCAGAGTCTAATATTAGTACATCAGCGTTTTTTGCAGCTCATGTTTGACCTTTTCATGAGGGAGAACTCACATCTATCTTTGCACAAGTCTCACAAAAGCCTGAACAAGCTGGATGATGGGCTCCTGGCCTTCGTGACTCGCCTTGGAACCGGGTGTGGGAGGTTTCGACTGGATGGAGGGGAGGAGGCCGCTGGCGGGAGAAGATGGCGAGCCCCTCCGGAAGTGACGGGACAGGCTGGAGAGAAGCGTGCTCTACAGAAGGAAAACAAATGATACAGCATGATGTGAAGTTAACATTAACACCTTGAGGCACTTACATAATTTATTATGCAACAATCCACAAACTGATCCACCAACTACCCAAACGACTTTCATTTAAAGCAGAACTAAGTAAGTTTTGCTCTCGCTCTCCCCCTACTGGTCCCCTGTGAAAGCTCACTGTCGTAACGTTCCCCCGCCGCCGCCGCAGACCCCCCCCCCCCCCCCCCCCC
>SSNP01000013.1:4236852-4249448 GCA_006937955.1 Pachypanchax playfairii | reverse complement strand
TTTTTTTTTTTTTTTGCATAATCCAGTCCCAGATGTAACATGTCTACCAGGCCTCAGAGGACCAAAGTTTGATGACCTTGAAAAAAAGCCAAAAAAGTTTAAATAAAACATTTAAAATATTGTAACTTTAATGAAACATGGCGCAAATTTGTGTTTCTAAAGATTGTGCAGAAATATTCCATAAATCTGCATATTTGAGACTTTATTACTGGATATCTGCACATCTGTCTATGTGGAAAAGTAAATGCAAATAATATGAAATAGTAAAATCACAGAGACAATTTACAGCTCTCACCAGTTCAGAGCTGAGCTCCTGCTTGAGTCTCTGTTTGTCTCGATGAAGGATGGAGGGATCTTTGAGACACCGAACAGCCTGAGAGATCAGCACATAGAAGCAGTTCTCCATGGTGAACATCAGCAGTGACCTGAAGAACAAGAGAACCTCAGACTCACAAGCTCACAGCCAGTTAGTTTAAACCCATAAACCAGCTTCCAGCATGTGAATACAAATGTTTTTATTTCAGACTGACTCACTTCAGAGCTTGAATCTCCTCTGATGAAGCCAGTGAAGCGATACTTAGGGAAACTGGCTCTTTCTTCTTCTCCATCTGTATTTAAATCACAATATTTAAATTAAATCTAAGATCTTCTGTGGGTTTACTGAAGGTAAATGATTGGATGTAAAGTCTACCTCGCTCAGCATGCTTAGAGCAACGTTTATGGTAGCGAGCAGGGTCCCAAACGAAGGAGCCACATCAGGGTCAAACGCAGGAGTTGTGAAGCTGAGCACAAACAAGGTCCTGTACTCTGCCAGATCCATACACTGACACACAGCAAGACACCGACGGTGAATAATGACCTCATCAAGATAAGAAATTCTTTTTGTGTGATTTGAGCAGCCTGACCTGGTCCAGGAGAATCTGGCAGCAGTCTGGAGTGAAGTGCTGCAGGGTTGCCAGAGTTTTACTGAGGATCTTTAACAGGCTGCACTGAACAGCCAGTAAGGCCTTCTGCTCCGCCTCCTCTCTGTCTCCTCCTGCTGCTGCTGCGTCTTTACTCTGAGGAGGCCGCTGTGTCTTAGGGAGGGGACCGGGGGGTAACGCTTCACCATTCTTCACCTTAAAAAAACAAAACAAAAAAAGTTATAATGGTGCTACAGCATTAATAAAGGCCGCGTTTCCCAAAAGCGATCGTTCTTAAGTACTTAAGAAGGCTCCTGAGAAGGGTTCGGCTAAGAAGGAGCGCTAAGATACGGGTGTTTCCCAAAAGCCTTCTTAACTGCCTTCTTAGAAGAAACTTAAGATCGAGCCTAAAAAGGTTCTAAAGAAGCTCTTAACGGGAGCTGTCAACCGCGGTGGTGCTGAAACTGAATCAATCGATGACAGGGTAATCGATCAACCACTGCTTGCGCAGCGCGCAGTCACGCACAGTGTTGTTTATAAGAACTTGCGATATTCATCATGAGTACAGAGTTAGTAAATTAGCTTCACATTGTGTGCTGATAACCATATATAGATAAAATAAAAAGAAAAGAAAAAATAATAAAAAGAAAACAACAGACAAAGTGTTTGCACGTGGATAGCATTAAGTTAATTTCTGTTTTAAGTGGGTGTGTGCCAACAGGTATATCCAAGTCAAGCCCATTAGTGTATGTGGCGTGACTGGGGTGCTGTCCAAAAGAAGTGGCAGGATTTTCAGAGCCAGACAAAAAAGAAGCACGCCAAGGTGAGAAGGGAAGCCATGGACACGGGTGGTAGAGCACCGGGTGGGACGACCTCACACAACCGTGCCCTGTCCCCGTGCGCCAACCAGCACGGCCCAGTGTCCGCATGCCAGGAGGCTTAACCAGGCGGCCTGCAGTAACCACCTGCACCTGCAGCGAGACGCTGGTGCGCCTGGAGAGGGAGAAGCTGGTGGTGCTGCAGGGGGATAGAGGAGCAGCTCCTGAGACAAACTGCTCTCCAGGAAGAGATGGTCCGGATGAAGCAGGAGAGGTTGGAGCTGCACCGGAGACAGCTGGTGCTGTCCGAGGCACAGTTCATCCGTCCCTCCATCTCCGTTCCAATCATCCATCTACAGGATTCAGGTACGGGACAGTTCTATTTTGTTTTATTGGCATTACGCAATGTATCCCATTCAATTTCATCAATCTCTCCCCCTTCATTCATTGCAGGTGATGCAGACGCCCAGATGGCCCAGTGAAGCTGGAGACGCCACCCCTCCTCCCCCGTTATGCTTTCAATAAACTTTGGTTTCCTTGTTAACCGTGTATTGTGTGTATCATTTTGCAATGAAATGAGTATTAAACCTAGCAACAAAAAGTCCAAGGCAATTTGTACTTTTAAGTAATTTATCTAAGCGTATGTTCATGACGTGTGCGTAATGTGCGCCCTGACGCACATGCTTCACTACTACTCACTACAGCACAGCATGTTTTGCCGCTAATATATTTCCCTGACGCAGCTTGATCACTGTAGCCTCGAAATCTAGACGCCTCTGGTGGCAGGCTATGATCACTGAGCATTTGATCGCTAAGAAGGCTGTTAAGAGTGGGTCAGATCGATCTTAGGTTTCCTTCTTTCACAGCGCTCTTGAGAGCGCTCCAAAGAAGATCTTAGCGCTAAGAGCTTCTTAACTCGTTTGGGAAACGCGGCCAAAAACAAAGTTACGAGATCCAGATTTCTGACCTGCAGGTAATGATGGAGCATCTTCTTGCTGTGGAGCAGGTACGTGCAGGTCTGGCACAGGTAACACAGGTTTACCTGCAGAGTGGAGGAGGAGCAACATGCTGATTAACTTTAAACTGCAGTTTCGTTCTTCATGCTGGTCCAAACTTACCTGCACATCTCTCAGCAGATTGGGCAAGTGAAACTGCCACTCCTTGCAGAAGCCCGAGAGCTGCAGCAGGAACCCGACTGTGTGATCCGCCTCATCCAAACAGGCGAGACTCTGAACTGTGCGCACTGCGTTCAGACACTAAACCCAGAGGAGACGAGTTGACTGAGTTTCTCTAGTTACAAAACCATGTTATTAAACTAAAAACATACTGAACTTGTTTCAACATTTCTGAAAAAGTTACTACAAAACTCAATATTTTTAGAACAGATTTCAAGTTATTTCACATTGTAAAGAAGAAAAAAATGTTGTTATGCCTGTAATATGCGTTCTTGATGTACTCCAACAAAGTCCAGGGCTTCATTGATGAAGTTATAACGCAGTGTCTTGAGCAGACTCTCCATTAAAGACACGCAGAGGCGGTACACACCTGGCCAGCAGGTGGAGTCCTGCGACTTCCGAGAAAAACTCTGTCAAAGACGAGAATGTGTTCTTTTAGCTCACAAAAATGCTGCATCTGTATCATAAATCCCTGCATTTGTAGTTAATTTCACCTGTGATGCACCATTTGATGAGACCTCGTACACACTCAGAAGAGGGAGGCAGATAGTTTGAATAACTCCAGCTCCAGCGACAGCTGCCGCCCCCTGAAAGACGAACAAAGACCGTCAAGATAAAAGAAGTGATGTGAAATTAATTATAAGGTGTGTTTGTTTACCTGGGGGGTGCGGGCCAGTGTGAGCAGCAGGTGAAGTGCAGCCTCGGTGAAATAGAGGTTTTGTTTCAGGCGTAGACTGAGCTCCACGGCACTCAACACCGCGGGCAAGACCGGGACCTTCCTCATCACCGACACCCAGTGCTCACCATCCTCGTCTGTGTGACACAGCTCCTTCGCTAAGTGAAGGGCGAGAACACACACCTGACAAAACATGAAACCAGTGAGTAGCTTTAAAAAGCAGATCTTTCCTAAATCCTGGAGCATGTTTATTTTAAATTTTTAACAGATCTTGTTTCAAACTAGTTTGAAATAAATATAAAAGTAACTATGAAAACTCTAAATCTTAAACATGGCTGCCTTCTGGTTTGCCCTGCTCACCCCGTCTCTCTGGTCCTTCTGTGGACCCCGGGGAGAATCCGTCTCCATGCTGTCTTCATGCTCCACCATGTCTCCCATCTGACTCATGTGCCGAGAGCTGTCAATGAGCACCTGCGCTTCATCTTTAACCGTCTCACACACAGACAGTAACAGCTGGGGCAGCTGGGAAATTTCTCCACCTGGTTTACAACAAGAAACTCAAATGAAGCAAATGATTGTTTGAGTCAAACTGTGACAAAAGATCCTGTTTCCTACCGTTGAGACCCTGAATCTGCAGCACAGAAATGAGTGCAGAGAAGATTTTGGATTTGGTCCTCTCCATCATCTGCTGGTCGGCTTGGAGGACACTCTCCAGGATCAGGGAGAGCGGAGACAGGATGTCAGGAGCTGCTGCTACCACACTGCAGAGGGAAAGATCCAGAAGAGAATTTACACAAGAAATTTAAAAAAAAAACTCAATTAAAAACAGACTAGTTACCTTCTCCACTGTTTGAGCAGAATAAGCAGGAGAGTCGCCATCATGGATCCGAGACGAAGACAAGGCACAGACATCGGTGTCGTCAGCTGAAGAGAAGATGAGGATAGCGTGTTAAAAAAAGAATTATAAAAGACTTAAAAAGTAAAAAGCAATAAAAAATAATTAACAGGATGACTTACAGCAGCTTTAGTTCCTTCCAGGACATCCATAAAAAGTTTCCGTTTGGTCGATTCTTCAGTTAATTGCATCACATCAGCCTAAAATAAAAAAATATTAAACATCTAATTGACACTATTATTTTATCTGATTAATACATTTGAAGAAAACATCAAATATTGATCTCCCAGAACATCTAAATAAAAATAAATCAATAATTCCTGTTTTTTAATATAATGGAACAGACAAAGATTAAACAAAATCAATATCTGTAACATCAAAATTCAAATCAACAAATTGCTCAAACTACTGTAGAACTGGCTGATTTCACAGAACATACGTGGCTGGTGGAAAGAATCAGCAGCATCCGCCAGGCAGAGATCAACATTTGTGTCTCAGGGAAGTAACAGATTCCTTCCTCGTCGGTCTCTGCCACATGGCACACCAGTGACTTGACATATTGGGACCAGTACTCATAGCGTTGAGCATTTGAGAACTTTTGGAGTCCATCCTTCAGAGACTGCTCCAACGAACCACTGCAACGATTCACAAAGAGGCAAAATCAAAGATCTGTGTAATTATCAGTGAATTAGAACGAGTAGTTTTCTTTTGGTGTCATTTTACCTGACAACATAGTAGATCTCCAGGCCGACGATTTTCATGACAAATGCACAAGCCTCCAGGACACACGGCTGAGGACGAACAAGTTAGAGTTCAGAGACCAACACCATCTAGTCGGGTTAGGGAAGTGAAAACAATGAATCAGTACCTCTGTGGTTTCTGAAGGTGGAATAAGGGTCCCAAAAAGAGGAGTGGTCAAATTCTCCCAAAATCTTTCCCTGTGTAAAAAAATAGAAATGCCATTTATGTTGTTAACAACATCTCTCCACGTGTAAATTTCAGATTAAGAACATTTGTGCTCACTTGGTGCGCAGCACTGAGATGGCACTGTCCCTACGATCCTGCCAGAGGGCCAGGAGGAAGGCGAGGGCTGCACGGTGGAGAAGTGGGGGGCACCAATACTTCCCCTGTTGTTTGGAGTCAATCAGATCCAACACCACATGAAGGCAGCTCCACTCACCCAGCAAGAACTCCTACAAATTAAAACAGATGTAAACACTCCGGCTGAAGAGATTCTGAAATCAAATCGACCTCTCGTGTTTCAAACCTTTGATCCTTCGCTTCCATCTTTCACTTCTAGATTGAGGAAGAGCTCGATAAGACCTGGTTGGGTTTCCACAGCAACGGTGAGGAACTCTAGGATCATGACCTTGATCCTCATGTCTTCCGTCTTGCTCTGCATCCGAGTGAGGAACGCGTCTCTGATGGCTGCCGCATCACTGCCAAGGCAAGCGTAGACTGACATGGGAGCCACCTGCAGGAAACATTATTTAGGTTTATTATTCCGTCATCATGAGCCGAATCATTGAACTGCAGAGGAAGTCTCACTGTGGCGAGTCTTTTGAGGAGCTGGATTGCGAGACGAGGCAATGCCGGATCATGTTTGTGATAAACATATTTGGCTAAAACAACGATCAGGTTATTGCCGTGACCGCCGTGTTGTGTCAGCGCCTGTTCCAGGGGGGACACGGCATCAGACGGTGGCTTCAGACGAATGACATTGTTTGTGACAGAGAAGGCCAGTTTGACTGTCTGGATCAGGATCTGACCGGGACCATCGGAGCCACAGCTGCACAGAATCAGGAAGCACAATTAATTTAGAGAATTCAACAGTAAAAACAAAACAATGAAAACTAGCATCTGATTGTTCACCTGCTGGGCTGTGCAGCCAACACCACGTCTATAGTGTCCACGCCGACCGCCATGATGTTGACGACAGCTTGTCCAGCTTCTGTGTTTGCCAAACTGTAGATGCAAAGGGACTGCAGGGTCGGGGTGCTGCAGCAAGAAACAAATAGATATCAACAAGCTTGTGGGTGACGATGTGAAACTTTATTAAGTGAAAATTTTTTCTACGATAGTTTTGGTCAAATACTAGAAGTGGGAGATGTTGGTACAGTTCATACCTGCCCTGGTCCTCTCCTTCTGGGCTCAGATTTAGAATGGCGTGAATCAGCTCCAAAATCAAACAACCTGCAGTTAAAACAAAGTCAAGTTTTGCTCTGCTCTTTTTTAAAAAAACCTTCAAAGTGGGAAAACGTAAAATACAGTTGTTGCTAAATGCACAAAGTTTGCTGCTTCAGTTTTTATGATGCAATCCACATAAACTCCAGAATGTTCTGAAGATCAGATGAATTATAAAGTCCTTCTTTGTCATGAAAATGAACTTAATCCCAAAAGCCCATTTCCACTGTATGTTATTGCTGCCATATCTTTTCACTAACACAGGTGAGAATGTTGACAAGCTCGAGGCTGGAGATCATGATGTCATGCTGACGGAGTTAAAATAACAGACTGGATGCTTCAAATCATTGTTCTTCCTGTTAACCATGTTACCTGCATGTTACACGTGCAGCATCATTGTGTTGCATAAAAAGAGATTCACAGACAGAATGTTGCTGCTACTAAGATGTAGCTAAACCACCATTTATAGAACATCAAGAACTTCAATAGAAAGAAGTTCAGTTGTTGTGGAAAAGGCTTCAGGGCCCTGAGAAAGTCCAGCAAGTACCAGAACCGTCTCCTAAAGATGATTCAGCTGCAGGATCGGAGTGTCACCAATGCAGCACTGCTCAGGAAGGTCAGCAGGCGGGTGTGAGTGTATCTGCACACACAGTGAGGTGAAAACTTTTGGATTATGGCCAGATGTCAAAAAGGGCAGCAAAGAAGCTGCTTCTCTCCAAAAAACATCAGGGACAGACTGATATTCTGAGAAAGGTCCAGTGAGTGGACGGATGAGGACGCGGGTAAAGTAATTTTCTCTGATGAAGCTTCTTTCTGATTGTTTGGGGCATCTGGAAAAAGGATTGTCCAGAGAAGAAAAGGTGAGCGTGACCATCAGTCACTCCAACAGTAAAACATCCTGAGAACATCATGTGTGGAACGGCTTCTCATCCAAAGGAGTTGCTCATTTACAATTTTTAACAAACAAGTGGACAAATAAAAACCTAGAAATTCTGACAAACTCCAGCAGTGATTATGAATAATGAGTTGCATCAGTCAGGATTTGGACCAGAAGTTGATTGACAGCAGGGTAAAAAAAGAAGGACCAACATGGCAAATACTGACTCTACATAAACATGATCTAACTGTCAATAAAAGCCCTTGAAACTTGTGAAGCGTTTCTAAATAAACTTTAGTACATCGCAGAAACATCTGAAACTAAATTTTCAAAAACACTGAAGCAGCAAACTTTGTGAAAACCCACATTTCTGTCATTCTCCAAATGTTTGACTACAGCTGTTTACCTATTCTCTCTCTGACGCCGTAGGTATTATAACGCCACTTGTGGTATGTGGGCAGCATCTCTTTTAACACCAGCAGCACACATGGAATCAGACCTTTGTTTTGGGTGCTTCCAAGTTGCCCCTGAAAAGATATAAAATTCACAAGCCACACAGTGTAAACAACAGGATCCCATATCAGAAGATTGACTCTTTAGAACAGTTAATACCTTAACCAGGGTTGTAATGAGACGAAGGAATGCGATCGTCACAGAATACTCCCCCCTGGGCTGTTCAATCTGGACCAGCAGGTTACCATAGTTACCTGCTTTCATCCCTTCAGCACTGAGGAAAATAGATTGTTACATATTTTTATTTCTGCAAAATAACAGTCCCATATTAAAAATGAAGCAGCACAGAGAGTTTTGGAGTTTACCTGATACACTGAGCCATGCTGGACAGAGGGTTGGAGGCAAAAGGGAGGAAGCCTGTGTGATGGAGGCTGGACCACACCTGACATGAAAAAAAAAAATGTTAAAAAAGAAAGTTGAATTATTCACGTAAAATCTGAATCTTCTGGGTCTTATCTTAAATTCAGGCAACCCTTCCTACCCACCTTCCCTGGCATCCTTGCAGCCAGTACAGAGAGGCAGTTCACACAGGAAGCAATAACATCCACCGGCGGGTTGATGACCGACGTCAACCTGATAAACAACACAAAGGTCTGTTTATATAACAAGAACACAACAACTCCAGCAGTGTAGAGTCTTTAAGGTCAGTTTACCTCTGCAGCAACATGTAAATACGTGAAGTGAGGGGCAGCAAACAATCTGACACAGTCCAATCTATGCTTATGATCTTATGGACCAGATCCAGGATGGGCTTCACACGTGAGCAGTGAGCGATAACATCTAGTACAAAGAAACAGAAACATTACCAACTTCCTGATCAGCTGACACAGAAGGCAAAATGTTTGTCTAATTTTAAAACTAGTTTGGATACTTAACATTCATCATACTCACATACACAGAATCCTCAGCTACATAACTACACGCTGCTGTCTGAGTAACGCTTCCTAAAACTTGAGCGTTAGTCTGACTTTTGCGTACCTGCGGTTGAAACAACGTGGAGCAGCATCTCCACCTCACAGGTGAACAGAGTCCAGGAGCTGTATGAGTGATCCCAGCGCACCATGTAGCCCTGTTCACCGGCAATCATGACCTGGCCCAGAACCCCCTGCGGCATCCACAGATTGGTCTGTCCCGTCCCTAATCCACAGAATAAAGACACGTGAAGCAGGCTGAGATTTAATAAGAAAATATCAGCCAAACGTTTACCAGAAATCTGTTAATGTTTTATCTGTACGTTACAATGCTAATAAAATAAAGCCACATTTACCTAGTGGGTAGAGGAGTTTTGGAGTTCGTCTCCTCCACAACGTCTCATCGTCCTTGGAAATGATGTCATTGGGTTTTCGCTTGTAAACTTGTGTGTAAAAGGACATTTTATCCAAAAAGTTATAAACCTGTCAAACACACAGAAATGTTATTGTTACGTGAGAAAAGCTCTGAGTTTATGCATCTATGCATTTGAACAATTTACCTTTTTTACAGTTGATTTGTTTGACACAAGTGCAGTTAGAAGCTGCAGCAAAGGTCCTATTTTATGAGGAAACATGCCAGCTGCATTGTCCAGGATCATCCCCAGTCCCATGTTTGGCTTCTGCATAGAAATGATGAAAAACATTAAAAATCATCAAAATAATGAATCAAATTGACTCTGTGTTTCTTCTTACCATTTCCCAAAAGACTTCAGCTAAACTGGGAGCAGAGAGAACTTCACAGGCAGCATCAATCAGGTGAGAGCTCTGCGTCTCCACACCATCAGTCTGGAATATTAGCAAAATTAAAACTTACTAACAGATACAAGCACGGCTGTGATAGTTGTGTCACGTCAGTCTTTACCTGTAGGCTTTCTTGTTCATAGGAGGTGATCACAAACGAGAGGAGGCCATAAACACACATTTTTGCTGTGCTTGCTGTACACTGGTAAAATAAAGATTTTGAACAGATGATATAAAAACAATGCTGTAATTTGCTTTAATCTCAAGTCATGTATGTGTAATCTTACATTATTCCCTGAGAGTCCAAGTCCTTTCAACATGGTTGAAAGGTATTTAAACACTCCCAGCTGCAGAGCTGTGTTGCCAATCCTCCTGATTACTGGATTGGTCTCGTCTGGTCTGAGTGTGTGTCTCAGAAGGACCCAGGCCAACAACACAGGCCCATGATGACGGATGTCGCCAAATGTCAGCAGTAGCTGATCCATCTCCTGAAAAGTGCAATGAAAGATAAAAAAGAATCTGGAGTTAAAAGTATTTCCTGTGAAAGTCGTATTCATTTGTCAGACTAGTTTAAGAGATTAGGACATTTTTTCTAATATGTACTGAAATTAAACAAACAAATCCAACCTTAATGACATCAGGGGCAGAAGAAAACTGATGCTGTTTTGTACAATCCTCCAGAGCACACTTGTGCAGAAAGTCTATGTCCATTCCTTCAACCAGGATGAGAGAGCTCAAGTATCTGCCAAATACAGAAACACAAAAGAAACATAGATAGTGGGTTTATTGGGAAAATGATGCTGAGGCAGGAAATGCCAGGCAGGAGGTCTAGAGGAAGATCAAAGAGCAGATACATGGATGTAGTGAAACAGGACATGCAGGGATCTGCAAGATCAAATCTGCTTTAAAATACAAAATTCTTCTTTAACTTGATGGAAACAGTAAAATTTATACTATGAGAAAAGCTGATTTGCTTAATCATGCTGTATTAAAAATCAGCTGTTTTAAATGTTACATTTGGAGTCTCTGTCACTAACTTCTTTCCATTTTGAAATGTTGAGGCTTGTGATGTGATGCAGTCAGATAGGGAGGGTGTACAGTGTGTGTGGGGGGGTTTCAGCGCTGCTATTGCCGTAAACTACATATCCTACAGTGCTTTGAACGCATTCAAAATGGCGTAGATTAAAAGACACAAATAAGCCAATTTTGTTGATTAAAAATATTTTTTTTTGTAGTTTATTTTTTTATTTTCCTTTATTAATCCCTCGTGGGGAAATTTAGCTCTACATTTAGCACAAAAAGGTAGGATTCCACATGTCTGCACCGCGATAGTCAATTTGTCTTATTCTGCAATTATTTCTATTTTTACTACTATGCGGGATTTGCAGATCCCTGAACATGAGGTTGGTCGGTGTGAGAGAAGAAGATGCAGAGGACAGGGTTAGATGGAGATGGAAGAATTGATGTAGCGACTCCTGAAAGGAGCAGCCGAAAGGAAAAGAAGAAGAAACCAGCAGGTCCAGTTTGATCAACAACAAACTTCCTATGACCTGTGTCAGATAACATCCGGAATGAAGAGCGTCAGTAACAAAATTAAATGTGAAGTCCATGGAGCTAGTATTAAACTTTTTTGCTCAGTCTGAAACACCCTATTTATTCAGCAAGTTAACACAGTATAAATCCAAAATCTCTAAAGTGTACTTACCCAATCCGGTCAACCTGTGCATCCATGCTTTTATCTACAAGGTGTCTGTTAGTCTGCCGTAAACCGAAGCCTTGCTCTTTGAACATTTTTGTAAAAATTAGAAGATCAGATGGGCTCATCTCGAAGTACGCGTAATACAGAAAGATGATCTCCAGCAGCAGAGACTGTTCTCTGAGACACTGCAGAAACCACCGTGAAACCTGCCTCTCAACCTTAAAAAGAAAAAGTATAGAAGAAGAACATGAGTACACAGCTAAGGTATAAAACACTATGTTCACCCCAGATAAACCAAATTACCATGAGGTTGCCATGAGTTTCCCATGTTGGTGCTTCTGCCTTGAAGAGCTTCTCAAACTGTGACTGACAGTTACCAACCAGGTCTTTTTCCAACTTATTGATGCAATTACTGTACTCCGCCTTGAAAAACAAACACACAAGGTTAAAATAAGAAACCCATTTCTAAAAATATGAAAAAAAAACAAAAAAACAAATGCCTCTCACCCGATACGGGTGGCGCTCATCTTGAAAGTACGTCAGCAGAAGAAGAACACATCTGAGCAGACACAGCCGCTCCTCGTAGTAATAGTCAGCTATCTGTGAAAACAATTACATTTAAATTAAAAACTACCATAATTAACATATTACAAACAAGTATAAAAAAAAAAGCTCATTTACCTTCAGCAGTAGCGCCTGGCTCTGCCGCTCATCATTAAGAACAACCTGTTGCAAAATGCATCATTAACTATCATCTTTATATTTTCATAAATAAAACCAACTGTGCACTTTTGTTTTGCATGTAAAAAATATCAGCATGAATACCTTTAAAGAATCGCGGGTTCCTCTGTAGTCCTCTTGAAGGTAGCACTGTAAAAGCTGGACACTCTGCTGCTCGTCAAGATGCTGCAGATTTATAAAAACATTCAGTTAATTCATCAAGAAATCAACAAATAACTGAGATGATACATGTACTTTATATAACATTAAAAATAACTCAAAATACATACCAATAGTTTACTAATCCTCAGACCGGTGTCTTTCAGTGGCTGTGCAAGATCTTTGTTATCCTTCACTTTTCCGGCAGAAGTTGAGCTACAAGATGTTGACAGTGACTCAGTCATTCATGGAAATTTATGTTAAAA